>ML390148.1:0-41783 GCA_005239525.1 Nicotiana knightiana | reverse complement strand
CCCCCCTTGTAGTAACTCCAACACTACCAGCTCCATCACTAGTAGGTGTAGCTGGTATTTCATTTTCCATTTCTAATTCATTATCTTCTATTCCAAAATCTTCTTGTAATTGTTCATAATCTATATTATCATTAGGCGATGTTTCGGAAACATGTGTAAATGGAGTATTTGTAAATGGGGTATTAATATTACTATTACTACCAGATGCTGAAGAAGAACCTCTTTTATTATTTCCCCTACCAACAACTTTTTTACACGCTCTTTTAGCAGCATTAAACATATTGTAAAAATTTAAGTATAAGCAAAAATTAAATATGCAAATAAAATAGTAAATAAGAGATAGAGTTGGAGGGAGTGCACCGAATTCGGTATAAATTGAGCACTTGATGATTCACAATTCCAATGTTACCACGAACAAACGTCAAGCAAGTATTTCAATTTTGAAGTTCAATTGTTCTTCAAACTTCAAAATTCTAATGATAAAACACGATAAATTAAATTCCAAAACAAAGAGCCAAAGAGAAGATGAATTGAAGACTTAAAGTCTTGAAAATTGGAGAACGAGATATTAGAGANCAAATTTAACATTGCGCAACGACATGCTGTCAGGGGTGACCGTTGCCAACGGTCAGTAGGCCCCACATGTTAAAAAAAAAGTAAATAAAAAAATAAATAGCCGTTGTACCGGTCCGGGCCCGTTAAACTAGCTCTAGTTGACTGTTAACTACGACTACTGAAACCCAGTTACTTCAGCTCAAGTTACTCCTATTCCAATGCTCCCCTCAAGCTGGTAGGTGCAAATATATTCAGCACTCCCAGCTTGGATAATAGGTACTCATGATGTGATTTCAACAATGCCTTGGTGAATATATTTGCTTACCGTTCTTTAGAGCTCATAGTGCAATGCACTGTTTTCACGATCCGTTTCTGTATTTTTCCCTTGATAAAATAACAATATGATTTTATCTGCTTTGTCCTTTCATGATACACTGAATTTGCAGCAATTTTAAGGGTTGCTTTATTTCCACAAAACAATTTCACTGGCACTTCCACTTCTGCCTCTAGTTCTTCAAACAACCCTATCAACCAAATCAATTTTGCAACTATCCAACCCATGCTTCTATATTCTGCTTCTGTTGAACTCCTTGAAACTATACTTTGTTTCTTGAACTTCCAGGAGATAAGTAAGTTCCCATGTTTGACAATGAAGCCTATGACTGATGCTGAATCAGCATCACAATATGCACTCAATGGGTTGTTCCTCTCACTGCTCATCAGTACACCCATGCCAGGTTCCCTTTTTACATATCTCACAATTCTTAAGGCTGCCTCCCAATGACTGTTGTTGCTCCCAAACCATATGCAAGTATACGTGGTCGACAAGTAATATAGGATTGTAATGCCAGATATCGTACCCACAGGGACTAGTGATTAACTATCAACTAAATTAAACCCAAACTAACCTATTCAAGCGATTCCTAAATTATTAATATTCCACTACAACTAATCTAGAGTAGCAAACTAAGAAATTAAAGAAAATACGGCGGCAAGCTTAGATGCGAATTCAATGGGAGAAAATATTCTAGAGCTATGGGTTAGCTAACAATCTCTTTGAGTTTTCCACTTAAATTGTCTAAATTAATTTATTTGGTTTATTGATGACGGGGTTACTATTACTCGTAGTATTCTTCCGAAGTACTACTCGCCTATTCAAGCTAACCTAACGCCTATATTCCTATGGAATTAGGATTAACAAGAACGCATTAATAATTCTCGTATAATAACCAAGCAAGACGATTAGTTATATCCCTGTCCTAACCGCAAATCCGTTCTCGATGCTCGAGTTCAAGATCTTGCTCTACTCAATCTTGTATGCAATCTAGAATTCCCTTTCCCGAGTTTAATCCTAGATTCGTAGATAGTATTCAATTGGTGATCAAGCAATTAAATAATTAAGCGCAAGATTGAATAAATAAATAATATGATAAAATGATAAGAGCAACTTAAGATTCAAACTACAAAGTTCATGTATCACCCCACAACTCTAGAAATAATAAACTATGAAATTAAAGAAAGAGAAGAGAAGAAAAATTGAGAATCCATTCTCCCGAGTGTTCCGCGCGTGTATTTCCTCTCAAAGTGGTGTCTAAACACCTCCAAAGTAGGTAGACTTGCTTTTATACGAATTGGGGGCGTCTTGGGTCGAAATAACCTTGTGTCTGACGAAGTAGGATACTTTCCCGTCACCCAACACCCTGGGTAGCGTGGGGCGCTGGGATTTTTGAGGTTCTGGAAACTGGGCCACAGGTAGCGCCCCACGCTACCTGTGGAGCTACAAATGGCCATTTTCCAATTTTGCTCCATTTTGGCTCTAATCTCGCACCTTTCGCCCCATATTGCCTCCAGATGATTCCTACATATAAAAACACCACGAATTAGCATAAATTAGTACATTTCGCGTTCGAAATCTACAAAACATGAGTAAAATATGAGGCGATATACATATAAATATATATACTTTAAGCTAAATATCAACACCTCGTACGTAGACCCTTGCTCGTCCTCGAGCAATAGGACTGTCAACTACACCCCAACAACGTACACATCTCAACTAGAGAGGAGCACTTCAATTTTTAACTATACACTCTACCCTTGGCTATGATTGATACCAGCAATCAAGCATGAACATACAAATTTCACATTCTTCCCGTTTCAAAAATGCCTAAGTATAACCATTTCAATTCAATCAATTCAAAAAACCTATCTGTAACCACCCTATCTCAACGACTTGTTACCACTAAGCACCCTTGACTCGCCCACTCATCTGACAAGAGAAGTTTACAACATTACCAATCCTTCATGAGATCATGCTCACCAACAAATAAAAGAGTGAATATGGAATAGTCCACACATTCAAGTATGGTTTTGAACATAATTTAAGGACATCACACAATTGAATAAAATTTTCTCCCTCTCATAAAGAATTTCATGTGCATCAAGTGGTCGTAGCATAAGCTTACCCGTAGTGTATATCTCTATAATATAAGCTAGCCAAATCTAGGATCAATTAGGACTTTAAGGTTGTAATGTAGGCTAAGGGACGGGTAGGATACATTTAGGAATAATGACTAACCCTCCTAAGAACTTTAATACACTACACTCACAAATCAAGCACACATTCTTCTCAACCAATTCACTCGCCACAAACCATACACAACATAGCCTCTTTTTTCAATTAAGCACTTCTACACTCCCAGTAGCTCGAATTAGTAAGATTATGAGGTGTGTGATTCTCTACATTATTTGAACTATTTTTTTTCCTTCTTGCCATTTTTTTCTTTTTCTCTTATTTTTTCCACATACACTCCATATATCAAGGTTCATCGGCTAGTGATTTTTTTTCACAACTTTAGTGCACCTTAAGGGCCCTTCCATGGTTCCACTCGAAAGCTACTCCCTAAACTCTTACCTTACTTCTTTTAGCGACTAAGTGCCTTAGGAGGTAAAGGTTCAACAATCTCAAATTAGGAACAAAATAGGTATACGACTTGTAATGTGGGTGCCCAAGAAAAGGTCTATAGGCTCAAAGGGGATAGCAACAGAAAATTTTATTTTTAAGTGAAAAGCACATCTATGATCAAGCAAGAAATGCCTACGTCATTTCCTAGACTAGCACAACTTAATGATTTCGCTTCGATTAACACACGAGGCAAGTTCTAGACTACACAGAATAGCACAGAAGATCATAAATCCTCACACACACATTGCACATGACTTAATCAAGACGGTTCTATTCAACTCTCAAGTCAAGAAATCATATATAGTTGAGAAATTTTAAGCAATATTCACTATGTGACATACAAGCCAAACAACCGAGAAAAGGCGTCACAGAGTAGGCTATTTATTTTACTCAGGCATCACAATTTAAATCAAATGTACGCAGAGACAGAGCACATGCCATAGACTAATGTTCCAGCACCAAACACATCAATAGGTACCTCAGAGCAACTCAATTTCTTCCTAACCTACTCCTAAAAAAAACAAAGTACCCGGTTCGAGCTACGTCCTTGGAAAAGAACCGGTGCCTAAAGAAAAATCAAGGGATCCTACCTAACTATCATAAAAGAAATAATTTTGGTGTTATTTAATCGGACTTTAATCCCTCAAGAAAATTGTCCAAAGATCCATCGTTGGGAAGAGTCCGAGCTTTTTCTGATTTTTTTCCTTTTCTCAATTTTTGTTTTTACTTTTTATTTATTTATTTATTTTAATTACAAAAGTCACTACACTAAGAAAGAATACTACAATTAAGCTAGGATAGCACAAAAAATCACCCAGTAAATCTCCTCACCCCATACTTAAAATTGTGTAATGTCCTCAATGCATATAATATATAACAAGAGGGTAAAAGAGACTCCCTTGTAGGCCAAAGGCCGAAGCATTAGTAGCTCACAGGATAATCAAACTTCTCCGAAGTATGGTCCTTTGTGCGGGCACCCCACACTTGGTTCCAACCATCGGTTTTGCACATGCCTAATGGCTTTGACTCTATGCTCCTACTCCTATAAAACACAAAAACAACACTACAAAAATAATACAATAATAAATTAAAAATAAACAAAATAAAAAGAAATAGTAGAATTGGGTTGCCTTCAAACAGGCGCTTGATTTAACGTCGCGGCACGACTCCATTACTTTCACCACTTTTCCTTACACTTTAAGGATATAAATTGCGCCCCCAATTTTGCATAAATTTTTCTGTCATATTCCTCAGGAGGTGGTACGAATACGAAAGAACCAAGTAAACAATATCGTATCTTGTACTTCTTGGCTTTTAAGTGAGGGATGTCATTTTGACTCCTTGGCATCACAAATTTCAGAATTTATGCACTTTTTCCCTCATCCATTGACTCCTCCATATGCTCGAAAGGATCAATTCTCGTGTCACAAACCAAATACAATGTTGAAAGTGTTTTGAATGAGGTCCAATGCGCTCAAACTCTAGAATTGTTTCACTTTTAACAACCTCACTTTTGCACATTTCATCAACCTTGGCATCATCAATATTATTTTGATCGAATTGTTGGGACTCCTCTTTTTGCTCCACAAGCTGGCCAGTATCCACAATAGTTTGTTGTTGGGCATTACATGCTTCAATCTTTATATTCAATTGAGCCTGCATTTCATGGATATCTGAGCCTAATTGGTCTATCTCCTGCCCGAGCTCAGTTCTTCCTTCTATCAGTTATTCTGCTATATTTGAAAGACCATTACGGAGAAACCCATGAAATTTTATCAGTTGAGCTTTTTCCTCTAGCCCAGATTGGCTCACTATATCTGCTTGTTCAAAATTATCTTCTTGTGGGAACTCACTTTGTTTAGCCAATTCTTCCGCCTCGGCCTTCATTCTTGTGGTTGTTGCACCAGTTCTTTGTATAGATTTTTGATTTTCATCTTGTTGCTCAACTACTTGCCTCACCGCGTCCATATTAGCTTCCAAAGGCTATGAAGTTTAGGAACAATTTCACTTATAATCTTATTTGTCGTGCGATTTTATTCTATCATTGCAGATTGAACTCTTCTATTCTTGTCCTTCCGTAGATGGCGAGAATACGTGCTACGTCTTTTGCTGGATAGTAGCTAGAGCCCCCAATGGCAGCCCCCACGAGGGCAAGAGGTCGAGGCTTAGGCCACACCAAAGTCGAGGCAGGGGCAGAGCTCAGCCCAGAGCTCGAGCAACACCACCAGCAGTGGAATTCCAGGTGGAGTTTGATGAGGATGTTCCAGCCCAGACTGTGCATGTTGGACCAGCTCAGGTCCCGGAAGGGTTCATCGCCACCCCAGTACTTCAGGATGCTTTGGTAAATTTGGTGGGCCTTATGGAGAGTGTGGCCCAGTCCGATACGTTTCCTATGGCACCAGCCGTCTCTCAGGCTGGGGGGAGCACAGAATCCCGCTACTCATACCCCGGAGCAGATGGCTCCCCAGTATAAAACTCTAGTAGCCCCGCCATGTTGATGCTTTATAGAGATTGGACAGGTTTACTAAGATCTTTACAGTTCACTTCAATGGTGCACCTTCAGAGGACCCACATGATTATCTTTACATTTGTCTTGAGGTGTTGCAGAACATGGGTATAGTAGAAACCAATGTGCTCGATTTTGCTACATTTCAGATGACGGGTTCCGCCATGAAATGGTGGAGGGATTATGGGTTGACCGGACTAGCTAGGTCGCCTTCTCTTACTTGGGACCAGTTCTCTCAGCTCATAGGGAAGTTCCTCCCTATCATATTGATGGAAGAGTACCGTCGGCAATTCGAGCATCTCCAGTAGGGCAATATGATTGTTACTCAGTACGAGACCCGTTTTGTGGATCTGGCCCGTCATATTATTCTTCTGCTTCCTACCGAGAGAGAGAGAGAGAGAGAGAGAGGGTGAGGGGGTTTATTGAGGGACTTTCTCAACCTATCAAGTTGCAGATGGCTAAGGAAATCGGGAGTGAGATTTCTTTTCAGACGGCTGCCAATATTGCCAGGTGAATCGAGATAGTTCTTACACAGGGGGGAGGTCAGGGGTCTGACAAAAGGCCTCATCATTCTGGTGGGTTAAGTGGTGCCTCTTCTGGAGACAGGGGTACTTTTGGTAGAGGCCATCCTCCCAGTACTTTTCATTCAGCACTCCAGGCATCTCATGGTGCTTCAGGTGGTCGTGGCCCTCATATGCCTTATTCCCATCAACTAGCTTATAGTGCCCACCAACTCCTATTAGTGCACCTACGCTCCAGAGCTTTCAGGGTGGTTACTCAGGTCAACAGGGTCAGTTTTAGGGATAGTCATCGTAGCAGTCAGGGTTCTTTTATACTTGTGGTGACCCGAGGCACATTGCTAGGTTTTGCCCTCGGGAATGGGGCATCTCGCAACATCAGGGTTCTCATGCCATGGTCCAAGAACTAGTTGCTACACCGCCTGCTCAGCCAGCCAGAGGCAAGGGTCAGGCAGCCAGAGGTAGGGGTCAGGCAGCCAAAGGTTGGGTTCAGACTATTAAAGGTGGAGGTTAGGAAGCCAGAGGTTGGGGTCAGACTATTAAAGGTGGAGGTCAGGCCGTTAAAGGTGGAGGCCAGCCAGTTAGAGGCCGTCTCAGGGACGTAGTTCATAGTGATGGGGCCTAGCCCCGATGTTATGCTTTCAGTTTGCCATATGGATGCTTCAGTTATATTTGATTCAGGCTCTACTTATTCCTACGTGGCATCCCGTTTTGCTTCATATTTGGGTTGTACCCCATGATTCTTTTAGTGCTCCGTGTACGTGTCCACACCCGTGGGAGATGATATTGTTGTAAATCGTGTTTACAATTCTTGTGTGGTTAATTGGGAGTCTTGAGACTAGTGTGGATCTCCTACTTTTAGATATGGTTGATTTTGATTTCATTTTGGGTATGGATTGGCTGTCACCTTATCATGCTATATTGGATTGTCGCGCAAATACGGTGACCTTAGCCTTGCCGAGGTTGCCTCGATTATAGTGGAGAGGAATTTCTTGCCATTTTACCAGCAGGGTTGTCTCTTATGTGAAGGCTCGGCGCATGGTCGAGAAGCGGTGTCTAACTTATTTGGCTTATGTCAGTGATCCTAGTGTAGAGGTTCCTTCCATGGATTTAGTACTAGTTGTCCGTGACTTCCCAGAGGTATTTTCTGTAGACCTGCTGGGGATGCCATCTGACAGGGATATCGACTTCTATATTAATTTGGTTCCAGGCACTCAGCCCATTTCTATTCGGCCGTACCATATGGCCTCAGCAGAGTTGAAAGAATTGAAGGAGCAGTTGCAAGATTTGCTTGATAAGAGCTTCATTAGACCTAGTGTCTCGCCCTGGGGTGCACCTGTGTTGTTCGTGAAGAAGAAGGATGGAGAGATAAGGATGTGCATAGATTATCGTCAGTTGAACAAAGTCACCATCAAAAACAAGTATCCATTTCCAAGGATTGAGCTTATTTGATCAGTTTCGGGGTGCCAAGGTATTTTCGAAGATTTATTTGAGGTCTGGCAACCATCAATTGAGGATTAGGGCATACGATGTCTCTAAGTCAGCTTTTTAGACTCGGTACGGGTATTATAAGTTTCTAGTGATGTCTTTTGGGATGACAAATGCCCGAACAACATTTATGGATTTGATGAATCGAGTGTTCAAGCGCTATTTTGACTCCTTTATGATTGTGTTTATTGATGATATCTTGATCTACTCTAGCAGTCGAGAGGAGAACGAGCATCATCTTTGGATTATACTTCAGGCCCTGAGAGACAGCCAGTTATATGCTAAGTTTTCAAAGTGCGAGTTTTGGTTGGATAGTCTCTTTCTTGGGGCATGTTGTATCAGCAGAGGGCATTCAAGTGGATCCTAAGAATATTGAGGCAGTTCAGGACTGGCCTAGACCCACACCAGCCACGAAGATCGGGAGTTTCTTGGGTTTGGCGGGTTATTATCGTCGGTTTGTGGAGGGGTTTTCATCTATAACAACCCCATTGACCAGGTTAAACCAGAAGGGTTCCTCGTTCAGATGGTCAGACGAGTGTGAGGTAAGCTTTCACAAGGTCAAGACTGCTTTGACTATAACGCCAGTGTTGGTGTTGCCCACATGTTTAGGATCTTATACAGTTCATTGTGATGTATCCCGTGTTGGGCTCGGTGCAGTATTGATGCAGGATGGTAGGGTGATTGCATATGTGTTGCGACAGCTAAAAGTTCATGAGAAGAATTACCCTGTCTATGACTTAGAGTTGGCAGCCATTATTCATGCGCTGAAGATTTGGAGGCACCGTCTTTACTGCATGTCGTGTGAGGTTTTTACGGATCATCGAAGCCTTCAGTATTTGTTCAAGCAAAAGGATCTCAATTTGAGGCAAAGGAGATAGTTAGAGCTATTGAAAGACTGTGATATCACTATTTTGTATCATCTTGGGAAGTCCAATATGGTGGCCGACACCTTGAGTAGAAAGGCAGCAAGTATGGGTAGCCTTGCGACAATCCAGTCGGTGAGAGACCGCTTGCATCAGATGTTCAGACTTTGGCCAATAAGCTTGTGAGGTTTGATATTTCGGATCCCAGTCGTGTCCTAGATTGTACATTCTCTTGGTCTTCCTTGTTTGAGCGTATCAGAGAGAGGCAGTATGACGACCCTTATTTGCTTGTCCTTAGAGACACAGTGTGTCACGGTGGTGCCAAGCAGGTTATTGTTGGAGATGATGGAGCTTTGAGGATGCATGGTCGTGTTTGTGTGCCTAATGTGGATGGACTTCGTGAGTCGATTCTTCATGAGGCCCATAGTTCCCGGTATTTTATTCATCCGGGTGCCGCCAAGATGTATCAGGACTTGCAGCAACATTATTGGTGGAGGAGGATGAAGAAGGATATAGTTTCATATGTATCTTAGTGTCTAAACTGTCAGTAGGTAAAGTATGAACATTAGAGACCTGGTGGTTTGCTTTAGAAGTTAGAGATTCCTTAGTGGAAGTGGGAGCGTATCACTATGGATTTTGTTGTTGGACTCCCATGGACTCAGAGGAAGTTTGATGTAGTATGGTTATTGTGGACAAGCTGACCAAGTTAGCTCATTTAATTCCTGTGGATGTTGCCTATTCTTTAGAGTGGTTAGCTGAGATATACATCCGCGAGATCGTCCATCTACACGGTGTGCCTATGTCTATCATTTCTGATCGAGGTACGCTGTTCACCTCGCACTTTTGGAGAGAAGTACATCATGAGTTGGGCATGCGGGTTGAGTTGAGCACGGTGTTTTATTCTATGACAGGCGGACAGTCCAAGAGCACTATTGAGATATTAGAGGATATGCTCCACGCGTGTGTTATAGACTTCGGAGGATCGTGTGATCAGTTCTTGCAAGTTGCGGAGTTTGCCTACAACAACAACTACTAGTCGAGCATTCAGATGGCTCCCTATGAGGCATTACTGAAGGCGGTGCCAATCGCCAGTTGGATGGTTCGAGCCTTGGGAGGCTTGGTTGCTAGGTACATATTTGGTACATGATGCCTTGGATAAGGTTAAGATTATTCGGGATCGACTTCGTACAACTCAGTCCAGGCAGAAGAGTTATGCCGACCGTCGAGTTCATGATGTCGAGTTTCACCCATGAAGGGTGTGATGAGGTTCGGAAAAAAGGGCAAGTTGAGCCTTAGGTAAATCGAACCCTTTGAGATTTTGGAGAGTGTGGGTGAGGTGGCTTACAGGCTTACGATGCCATCGGGTTTATCAACAGTTCATCCAGTGTTCCATGTATCCATGCTCCGGAAGTATCACCGTGACCCGTACCATGTGTTAGATTTCAGTTATGTCCAGTTGGACAAGGATTTGACTTATGAGGAGGAGTCGGTGGCTATTCTAGCATGGCACGTTCATCACTTAAGGTCAAAGAGTTATCCTTCAGTTCGAGTGCGGTAGAGAGGTCAGCCCGTCGAGGAAGCTACTTGGGAGCCCGAGTCAGACATGGGGAGTAGATATCCACACCTTTTCACTAGAGTTATCCGAGTCGGACATGCAGAGTTATCCAAATTCTGGGCTTTGAAGCCTTAAATACCTCATTTTAGCCTTCCTCGATTTGTGTGCTAGTCCGGGTGTTTTTCTTGAAAGATGTTATGTTAAAAACTGAGAAAAATATGAAATTTTTTTCTTAAAATCCATTTGAGTTGACTTCAATATTATATAGGTTCATTACTATAGTTATGACTTGCATGTCAAATTTGATGAGAAATGGAGTTGGTTTGACGTGATTCGGGCGTCCAATCGTGAATTAGAAGTTCATGAGTTTTCTTGGAAATTTCCTTTGATTTGATGCTAAATTCATTGTTCTAGGTATTATTTTGGTGATTTGATTAGGCGAGCAAGTTCGTATGGTTTTTTTAGACCTATGTGCACATTTGATTTAGAGCCCCGAGGTCTCGGGTGAGTTTCAATAGGCTACAGAGTGGTTTGGACTTAGAAAACTCAGTTGGTTCTGCAATTTCTGTATCTGGTGTCTAATCTTGCAATTGTGATATCAGTGTTTGCTTTTGCGAACATTCCCCAATCCTGACAGGTTTGCATTTGCGAANAATGATCGGAATTGCGATCAAACAGTCGCATTTGCAGAACATCAAAGTTCACATTTGCGAACCAATCATCACAAATGCGATGACAACAGAATTGGGAGAACTTCGCATTTGCGGGTTCCGCGTTTGCGAACCCCAGGTTGCAAAAGCGACATCTGCAACTAATCAAAATGGGAGTTAGACGCGATTCTTGTTCATTCTTCAAATTTTCAAAACAAGAAAAACCTAGAGGCGATTTTTCAAAAAACTCTTCTTCCCCAAATCATTGGTAAGTGATTCTAATCCATTTTCTTTCAATCTTTCACTACATTTCCTAAGATTTTAACCTAAATTCTTGTGTGTTTATGGTGGAAATTGGGGGTTTTGGGTTGAATTAGGGATTTTTGTAAAATGAGGATTTAGACCTCAAATTGTGGTCGGGTTCGAAACAAATTACATAACCGGGCTCGGGGGTGAATGGGTAATCGGGTTTTGGTCCAAATTTTGGGTTTGGACCAAGCGGGCGCGGGGGTTGACTTTTGTTGACTTTTTCCATAATGACCTAAACTGAATCCTTTGCAATCGTGGGTAGTTCCTAAGGTTTAATTTGAATCGTTTGGTTGGTAATTTGCTAGATTCTAATTGTTCGGAGGCTTGTTTAAAAGGCAAAGTTGTGGTTGAGCTTTGAGTGGACCTTTGGAGCGAGGTAAGCTTCGCGGTTAACCTTGACTTGAGGGATTAGGATTTGCTTGTCTATTTGCTACATGTTTAGATGTTGGGTGCAACGTATATGTGAGGTGATGAGTACTTATGCGTTGTTGTTGGGTTATAGCCTGCGGGTGGGACTTGTTCCTTGTAATTATTGCTTCCGTAGATCATATTATCCATGCTTAGACTATTTATTTGTTAAATTGATTGTTCCTACCATGTTTATGGGATTTCGTGATAATTGAGTTTTGACTCCAAAGTTGAGATTGGTATTGTGGACCAACTGTTGAAGTAAGGCTTGTTCTTGTTGATCCTATCTCTCTGTTATTACTTGTTCACTGATATATGGTAAGTGAGAGTATTAATGCACGAAGGGTGATGCCGTGTCGTATGTGAGTGTTAATGCACGAAGGGTGATGTCGTGCCATATTGTAAGTGTTAATGCACGAACGGTGATGTCGTGCCATGTTATGAGAGTTAATGCACGAAACGTGATGCCGTGCAGTGTTCTTGTTTTATTATGAGGTTGAGAGTAAAAGCATGAAGGGTGAGGCCATGCAATTTTTTTGATTTTTCTTAATTGTTCATACTGGTTAAAGTCTTATTGACTGTTTTGTTTATTATTTATGTTGTGTCTTTCGTATCTTGTATCCCATTTAGCATGCCCCCCTCCCAATAGTACATGATTAGCTTTTATCTGTTGTTACCTTGTACATATACTGTCATCTGCATAGGTTCATTATGTGAGTTTCTAGTCATAGCCTCGTCACTACTTCGTCGAGGTTAGGCTCGACACTTACGAGTTCATGGTATCGGTTGTACTTATACTACACTCTGCACTTCTTGTGCAGATTTTGGTATCGGCCCTAGCTGTTCGTGAGGCATAGTAATTTGGACTTGTTTATTGGAGACTCGAGATAGATCTGCTGTCGTTCGCAAACCTTGGAGCCCCCCTTCTATTTACCCTATTTTTACTTTTTTTTTCATTCAGAACAATTGTATTTCTATTAGACTCTGTTTGTAGAAAATCTTAGAGGCTCGTGTGTTGTGACTCCTGATCCGAATTGTAGTAGATATTATGGGCAATTATGTCATTCCGCATTTCAGTTTTAGCTTGTATTTGGCTTAATTGATTATGTTATTGAAATTAACTAAAATAGACTAAACGGTTCTCTAACGTTGACTTCCTAGCAATTGAAATGTTAGGCGTCATCACGGTCCCGAATGTGGGAATTCCGAGTCGTGACACAAATTCACAAATATTATTAGAAAAATTATAATAAGGGCTCAGACAAGGGTAAAGAGAATTAGGACAACCATCGCAATGGCCACCTTGATAACCACACACATTACAAAAATTTCGCTCATAAGATTGAGATTCACAATTTTGCCACAAGTGTAGTCCTCTACAATATGGATAGGGATCACCAAAATAAGAATAACCAATATTCGACCATTCTCATTCCAAGATTCCGTGTAAAAAAAAGAAAAAAATAATTAAATAAGTTCTACACTAACCTAAAGTTAAAAATTGAATAGATAAAAAGCAAAAATCTAATATAGCAAAACAGTCATAGAAGTCCCCGGCAACGGCTGCAAAAACTTGTTGCTACCAAATACACACGCAAGTATACGTGTTCGACAAGTAATATAGGATCGTATGTTGATGTTGGGCATATTTCTATTATGTTTTGATGTTCTTTTACCCATGTTTTAACCGCTTTTTGGTGCTATTTGGTGTTAAAAATGTTCAACATGGTTTAATTATTGGTTTTATGACTAATTGAGTTGTGTGTGATGATTTAAGGTGTTTGGAGTGCAAAAATATGAAGAAAAGGTGCTCTAGCTAGAGGAGGAGAGGTTGGATATCGCATCCAACCTAGAAAAAAAAATCATATTTCATGTAACTTTAGCAGTGAAGTCGGACCATAGCATCCGCACCTGGCACATCACCCTAGCATGCGAAGCTGAAGAAGTGGAGGACGAGGTGGATACGAAGCATCCACCCCAGCATCAATCCCTGAAGCTGAGTAGGATTAGGAGTAGGAGACGTTTGGCCCACGACTTTTGTATGCAATATATAAGCCAAAAATGCCCCTTTTAGGTCATCGAACACACTTGTTTAAGGGAATTCGACATAGGGAAAGAAAGGAGCCACCGTGGAGGCAGGTTTCATCTTTCTTCCATCAAACTTTGTAATTTTTATGTTTCTTTATATGATTTGTTATTTTTCTATCATGTCTGTGTGGAGCTAAACTTCACGTTCTAGGGTTGTGGTTCTTTCATGACTATTGTTATTTATATTGATTTTGATTTCTTAGTTTATCATATTGATTTAGTTATTCAATCTTGCGCTTAATTATTTGATTGCTAGATCACCAATTAAATACTATCTATGAATTTAGAGTTGAACTCGAAAGTGGGAATTCTAGATTGCATATAGGATTGAGTTGAGCAAGTTCTTGAACCTGGCATCGGGGAATGGATTCGCGGTTAGGATATACATATACCTAATTGCCTTGCTTGGTTGCTTTACAGGAATTATAAATGCGTTCATGTTGATTTTAACTCCATAGACATATAAGCGTTAGGTTAGCTTGAATAGGCGAGTAAGAACTTGAAAGATTCTTATGAGCAATATTAACCCTGTTAACCAATAAACTAGATAAATTAGTTAGTTAATTCAATTGAAGAATACAATAGGAATGTTAGATAGCCCATAACCTTAGATCATTTTCATCACATTGATAATATAAAAATCTGCTCTCCCTCTATTTTAAGTTCATTAGCTATTTTCTTTTTATTTTAATTACTTTAGCATCACTACTTTTGGGTTTAATCCTTGTTTAGATAATTAGGATAGTCTAATTTAGTCAATAGTTAGTCACATGTCCTCGTGGGTTCGACATCCGACTTTTAGTCCCTTTATTACTTGACGACCGCGTATACTTGCGTGTGCACTTGGCCTCAACATATGTCTAGATATCTTACCCACATGAACTTGAGATTAAATATTAACTAAATTAAACCCAAACAATTAATCTATTCAAGCGATTCCTAAACCCCAGTTACTTCAGCTCAAGTTACTCTTATTCCAATACTCCCCCTCAAGCTGGTAGGTGAAAATATGTTCAGCACACCCAGATTGGATAATATGTACTCATTATGTGATCTCAACATTTCCTTGGTGAATATATTTGCATACCGTTCTTTAGATCTCACATGCACTATTTTCACGATCTCTTTATGTATTTTTTCCTTGATAAAATAACAATCTGATTCTATATGCTTTGTCCTTTCATGATACACTGGATTTGCAGCAATTTGAAGGGTTGCTTTATTGTCACATAACAATTTCACTGGCACTTCCACTTCTGCCTCTAGTTCTTCAAACAACCCTATCAACCAAATCAATTTTGCAACTATCCAACCCATGCTTCTATATTATGCTTTTGCTGAACTCCTTGAAACTATACTTTGGTTCTTGAACTTCCAGGAGATAAGTAAGTTCCCATGTTTGACAATGAAGCATGTGACTGACTTTATAGTGTTAGGACATGATGCCCAATCAGCATCACAGTATGCACTCAATGGGTTGTTCCTCTCACTGCTCATCAGTACACCCATGCCAGGTTCCCTTTTTACATATCTCACAATTCTCAGGGCTGCCTCCCAGTGACTGTTGTTGCTCCCAAACCATATGCAAGTATATGTGGTCGACAAGTAATATAGGATTGTAAGTCCAGATATCATACCCACAGGGACTTGTGATTAACTATCAACTAACTTAAACCCAAACTAACCTATTCAAACGATTCCTAAATTATGAATATTTCACTACAATTAATCTAGAGTAGAAAATTAAGAAATTAAAAAAAATACATCGGCAAGCTTAGATGTAAATTCAAAGGGAGGAAATATTTTAGAGATATGGGTTAGCTAACAATCTCGTTGACTTTTTCACTTAAATTGTCTAATTAATTTATCTGGTTTATTGATTGACAAGGTTAATATTGCTTGTTGTATTCTGCTGAAGTACTACTCGCCTATTCAAGCTAACCTAACACCTATATTCCTATGGAACTAGGATTACAAGAACGCATTAATAATTCTCGTATAATAAGCAAGCAAGGCGATTAGGTATATCCATATCCTTACTGCAAATCCGTTCTTGATGCTCGAGTTCAAGATCTTGCTCTACTCAATCTTATATGCAATCTAGAATTCTCTCTCCCGAGTTCAATCCTGTATCATAGTATTCAATTGTTGATCAAGCAATCAAATAATAAAGTGCAAGATTGAATAAATAAACCAATATGATAAAATAAAAAGAGCGGTTCAAGTTTCAAACAACAATCTTCATGTAGCACCCCACAATTCTAGAACTAATATACTATGAATTAAAGGAAGAGAAAAGAAGAAATCCTGAGAATCCTTGCTCCCGAGTCTTCTGTGCATGTATTTGCCTCCCAAATTGGAGTTCCTCCCTCCAAAATAGGTTTAAAATTGATTTTATATGAGTTGGGGGCATCTTGGGTTGAAATAACCTTGTCCCGGACGAAGTAGGATACTTTCCCGTCACCTAGTGCCCAAGGTAGCGTGGGGAACTAACCCTGGCGCTGGGATTTTTGAGGTTCTGGAAACTGGGCCGCAGGTAGCGCCCCACGCTACCTGTGGCGCTACAAATGGCCATTTTCCAATTTCTCTCCTTTTTGGCTCTAATCTCGCACCTTTCGCCCCATATTGCCTCCGGATGATTGCTACACATAGAAACACCACGAATTAGTATAAATCAATACATTTCACCTTCAAAATCTATGAAATATGAGTAAAATGTGAGGCGATATACATATAAATATATATACTTAAAGCTAAATATTAACGGCTCTTAGGTTGCTGCATATGTTGGCTCAATGCCTGCACTCCAAAAGCTATGTTTGGCCTTGTAAGAGTAAGGTACAAAATCTTCCCAATGAGTCTTTGGTACTTCCCTTTATCTTCTAGTAATTCATCTCTTTCCACACCTGTGATATCATCAAGTTCTTTACTGTGAGCTTCTGATTTTATTCAAGTGGAGTTCCCATTGGCTTTTCTCCACCTAGTCCCAGTTCTTCAATGAGGTCAAGACAGTACTTCCTTTGAGTCATTAGAATTCCCTTAGTCGACATGCTAAATTCCAGCCCTAGAAAGTATTTCAGCTCACCAAGATCCATCATCTTGAAGGCTTGGTGCAACTTCTGCTTTGTTCTTTCAATCAACTGAAGATTATTACCAGTGATCAACATGTCATCAACATACACCAAAATAATGAAAATGTTGACATCTTGTTTTAAGGTGAATAAGGAGTGATCGAGACTACTTTGTATAAATTCATGAGCCACCAGAGCTTCAGTGCGATTTACATTCCATCCGTGACTAGCTTGCTTCAGCCCATAGAGGGACTTGACAAGTCTACAAACCATATGAGTCTCCCCCTGACTTGTGAAGCCCTCAAGAAGCTGCATGTATACCTCATCTGGCAAGCCACCTTGAAAGAAGCAATTATAGAAATCCATATGATGAATGTGCCACCCTTCAATAGCAACTATTGAAATTAAAGATCTAGCAGTGACAATCTTAACAACCAGGGAAAATGTTACATTATAATCAAGCCCTTCTTGATGGTTAAACCCCCTGGCCACCAACCTAGCTTTAAACCTCTCAAAATCACCATTAGATTTGTATTTGACCTTGAAGACCCACTTGCAGCGAATTAGAACTTTACCCTTAGGCAAGGAAACTAATTCAGGTGTGGTTGTCCTCAAGTGCTTGAATCTTAGACTTCATTGCCTCCACCCATCTAGCATCTTTAGAAGCCCCATGGTAGTTCTTTGGCTCCACAACAGAAAACAAGCTGGCTAAAAATGATTTATAGCTAAGGGTGATGTTGGAGTATGCAACCGAATGCTGTATAGGATAGGATATAGAGGAAGAGGGGCCTGCAGGTGTAGTAACATAATCGGAAAACCATCCTAGAGGTTTCTTAGTTCTAACTGAGTGTCTCAATTTAGATGAAGAAGCATGATCCATTGTATTAGGTGTTGGTGCAGAAGTTGACGTAGGCACTTCAGATGCTAGAACATCTGCTTCAACATAATTTGTCTGGTCAACAATAGGGACGACTGATATGCTATCATGATACTCTTCCGTTAAGCCTAAGTCAGGTTGATCAAGATTATCTGAAATATATTGTGGAGTCTTCATAGAAATCTAAAGGATCAACTTCCAAGGTTCCCATGTCCTGCTTCTAGCAAGTAGAATAGATTGCAGTGTCAATGAACAAAGAAGGCGGTGAAGGTTTTCTATGCTTGAAAGGAAATGTGTTTTTCTTGAAAATGACATCCCTGTTTACAAAGAAAATTTGGTTAGTGTAGTCATATAAAATGTATCCTTTCCTGACTTTTGAATAGCCCATCATCACTGCTGCAACTGCTCTGGCATCAAACTTATCTTGTATATTCACTTTCTCAACAAAGCACATGTATCCCATTACTTTCAAATGGTTCATGCTTGACCTTCTCTTATGAAAGATCTCATATGGAGAGCCTCCAAGGATTACAGATGGCACTCTGTGTATCAGGTACACTACAATCAATATACAATGACCCCAGAATTTCAAATGGATACCACCTTAAAATCTAATTGCTCTTGCAATTTCCAAGATATATTTGTGTTTCCTCTCAGCAATTCCATTTTTCTGAGGGTTATACACACATGTCCTTGTATAAATTACACCTTGTGACTGAAAAACTGTGAGCAATTTTCATTGATGAACTCTCCTCTATTATCTGATCTTATCATTTTAAATGTTTTCCCAAACTGAGTTAGTACTAGAGAAAAGAATTTTTTGAGTATAACATTCACATCACTTTTAAGTCTAAGAAAATATAACCAAGTAGTTCTCGAATGATCGTCAACAATTGTCAGCCCTATCCGAAAATATAACCAATGATCAGTCAATTTTATGCTACTTTATTAATATTTTGAAATTAGTGCTACAATTTGAAATATGTGTCATTTATAGATAATTAAATAATTAGTAACATAAGTAATTATAATTTCATCACATTTTATTAGAATTGTTAAGTTTATTAAAATTAATTTTAAAAGGGGTTTTATAACTAAGCTACAATTGCAATTCCTTAACGAAGTAAAAAATGGCTATTTATTAAATTACTTTAGCCCAAATGTACATCCCTATCCGAAAATACCGAGCCCAAGTCCACCCTTCTCTTCCAACTTGGCAATCTAAGTAACTCTATTCGCACCAATCAGCGTTTGCCACGTCAATCCCTTTTACCATTCACAAAATGAACACACACACATCTAAACCGTTGATCCATCTGATAACGGCTCCCATTTAGTCTCTGATTTTTCTTTGATTTTTAAAACAGCCTCCCAAAGACCCCATATCCATCGTTCAAACCTCTTAGCCCAGTGACCCTTCAAATTCTTTCTAAAACTCCTAAATGCCCAAAATTCCAGGGCCGTTGATCACCAGATCCAATGACCCGTATTCTATCTCTCAATATTAACCTAAAGACGGACCCCTATTCCCCCAAACCCTAATTCATTTTTATAATACTAAGTTGCTTCACCTTCCCCTTTCATCTTCTTCTCTCATCTCACCCGAGCATACATACCCATCAATCATCTGAACCTTCCAAAAATTTGTGCAAGGTCTTGAACCCATCAAGAAATCATCCATCATATCTTCCTTATCCTTGATTCTCGCTTAACATTCCCTTTCCAATCACAAATTCAAACTGCCTAAATTTTGAAATCTTAACTTTAGAGATGAAACTTCAAATCGTCACTGATCTTTCAAATCCATGGCATGCATGACTATTCCTTTTGTTCATGCACTCCCAGTCCCGTCGTACTTTCCATTTTTGCCTTTCGATTTCAAAACCCTAGTCGAAGAAATCAGACCCCAAAGGTGACTTCAAACTCACATGTTTCTTCCTTTGTTCTTTCAAATCAAAGTAAGCAGAAGGTGTTAGCTGGCTTCATCATCAATATTCAACACCCAGAGGTAAAATTCCATGGCCTCTTGGTATTAGGGTTCTGACCAATGGTTTCTTTCGTTTCAACATTCAACAACTCACTCCATTCCAGTACACAGGTAAAATCGTTACTGGATTCCTCCCTCTGTCTTCTAATTTTCACTCAATTAGCTATCATCATCTACCGTGTGTCACTCTTCACTACTGATTTTGAATTGGTGAAGCCTCATAGTATTGAATTCCACTATAAAAAGGGTCTTTACTGTTATTACCAATAGACGATCGAACACAAAAACCAAAGCAACCTAAACTCTGAACAGTCATAAACACTAAGAAATTAAGGTTTCTGATAATTAGGTCCCTTCTTTTTTTCCCTCTCTTTTTCCAAGTTCTTTGCTGGTCTAAGCTTGAAGGTTTTCTGGGATCTTTGAGCAACAAAAGAAATTCGTTTGGTCTACTACCCTTAAGAAGGTCAACACCTTTCTTTCCCTTTTCTTTTGTTCGTCTCTCTAAATGATTTAGATATGTCAATGTTAAGTTATGTAAATTATAATTATGTTGTATGTGTTGGACATCTACTAGTATAATAATCCATTATGGGTAGCTTATTCTATTATGATTCCTTAAGTGATAATCGATTAGTTGAATGATAATTATTGATCTTTGTTCTAAGCTTTCTTACAGCCTCCATACCTTAATTCTATATGTTTATGTTCAATGTAAATTTCATAGTTTTTAGTGACTTACAATGAACTCCTTCCTGGTTTATCACACATTCGAAATTTTATGAGTTTTAGAATCTAAGTGTGCTACTTGGTAGTTATCGAAACCTGAATTTGTTCAAGACATGTATCCTTTTCCTTTAACTTTTAGTTTGAACTTACAACGTTCAAATACTTTCTTCTCTGCCTGTGTTTGTTAAACTGTCTCTGAGTTATCACTATGGACCTTATTCTGTCTGATCACTATCATTGATTAACTAATCATGTTCATGTTTCCCTTTCACCAATGGTACTGTTATAATTTCCATCTCTGCATATCATTTCCATGCATTCTATATGTCTATGATCAGGTCATTATTTGGTAACTTTAACTAATATACCATATAACCATGTCACTTAATTAAGTTTAAAGAACCTGATTTTTTAGAGGCTTTTCTTCTCTGCATTTGGTACATGTTAACTCTGAGAATGATATCTAAGTTATCACTATAATTTTTCTTATGATCATGCTTAACTGTTGTATGCATAAGGAACTATCTTATCTGCACCAAGATGTTTTCTTCTCATGAATCTTTACTGCATATATATTTTATAAGATAAACTATTTTCGTCTTCTTAGTATGAGCATAACTTTGTTTGGATAGGGTCAACTAATAACTGTTGCACAACTAAGTATGTTTGTTTCCATAACCTCTTTGAGATCTCCACACACATGTGCAATACATCCATGTCCTTAATCTCTTTGAAACCCCTGATGAATTACTTTAAAGTCTGCATGCATTCATTAGCTTAGCCTCCATAAAATAGGTGTCACGACCCCAAATACCCAGTCGTGATGGCGCCTATCGTAAAATCAGGCAAGCCACACATTTCATTGCTAAAAGTTATTTGCAGGAAAAAAAATCATTATAGTTACAGCAAGAATCTCATTTTTATAAAAGCATTAAAGGGTTTAACATCACTGATAACATAAATAAAAGAAAACCCGAACCCAGATCTAGTGTCACCGAGTCATGAGCTACTACATCAAACTCTCAAAATACAGAGCCAACTTCTACCTCGATGCCTCCCAAGGAACTCTGACTGCAGCTCAGCAACCACTACCGGATCCCGCTGTATCTGGATCTGCACACAAGGTGCAGTGGGTAACGTGATTACACCAACTCAGAAGTAACGAACCCAAACTACGGGCTGAGAGGTAGTGACAGACTAAACCTCAATAATTGTAATGAAAACAGCATGCTCACAGTTTCAATAGATAATGAAAATAGAATATGACTGATATGATAAATAACCCAAGTATACCTCAGTACTCTGCATGCCAATTTATCAACAGTGTGGAAATGCACATAGTGCTCACAGCTCTCCCACATAAGTCCACTCAGTACTGTATATGGCTATCAGGCCCAGGGAAAATCCATCCCGGAATATGCATAAACATCGGTGACCATAGTCACTCAGTACTGAGGGAAAGTCCAATCCAGCCCCCACGGAGAAGATCCATCTCCGGAATACAACACTCGGACAAGATCCATGTCTAAGGAAGATCCATCCCTCAATATCAATGCGCTCACTAGGGGTGTAAAGACTCCGGAGGGGCTCCTATTGGCCCAAGTGCGGATATCAATCCGAAATAGCTACTAGACAGTGCCACGGGACGAGCCAAAAATCACTCGGTGTATGCCTGCACGCCCATCACTTGGCATGTGCGTCACCTTAATTATAATCATATAGCATATAGTTCGGGGTTTCGAACCGTCAGAACCAAGTTTGAAAACGTTACTTACCTCAAACCCGGCTAAAATCCTAGCCCTCAATTCCTTTGCCTCTAGACTCGGCCTCTGATTGCTCCAAATCTACCACAAAATCAGATTTACATCATTAATATATTCTAAGGAATGAAGCCCACTCGAAAATTATCAAATTCAACCAAAAATCCCGATATTGGCCAAACCTTACCCCCGGGCCCACGTCTCAGAATTCGATAAAAATTACAAATCCGGAATCCTTACACTCTCATGAGTTCATACATACCAAATTCACCAAAATTCGACAACAAAATGGCCCCTCAAATCCTCAAATCAAGGTCTAGAACTTCAAGCCTTAATCCCCCAATTTCCACTCTAATTTCTCAAATTAAATTATAAAAATCAACACTAAACCATTGAATTAACTCAAATGTGAGTGAAGAATACTTACCCCAATTACTCCACTGAAAACCTACTCAAATTTCACTTTCTCCCGAGCTCTCTAATGTGTTTTTGAAAATATGGACTAAACCGTCGTTTTGAACTTAAACATTCTGCCTAGATAAGTCTCCATTGCGATCGCGAAAATAGCTCGCGATCGCGAAGCACAAACAAGCCTCCCCACATCTTAACCTTACGCAATCACGGATAGCACACTCTCACAACAATGCGAACGCGCACAACTCTACGCGATCGCGTAGAGTAATTCCTTCATCATACCGCCGCTCCAAATCCTTCTACGCGAACGCGACCTCAGCCATGAGTTCGTGATGCACAACTCTGCAAAACTACGCGATCGCGACCCTAAACCTACGACCGCGTAGAAAAAACTTACCTCTGCCCCAAAATAAGCCTACGCGATCGCGAATGGACTCCTGCGATCACGTACAAGGAAACCAGAAACATTTGATACCAGATTTCAGCAGTTGCCAACCAAATACTAAGTCCGTCAACCACCCGAAACTCATATGAGGCCCTCGAGACCTCATTAAAACATACCATAACATCATTAAAATTTAGTCGACCTTTCGAATCACTCAAAGAAGAATCTGAATACCGAATTAACCCCGAATTCAAGCCTAAGGATTTCTAAACTTCCGAAATTCGCCAATGATGCTGAAACCACCCAAAACACGTCCGATTGACTTGAAAATTTGCACACACTTCAAAAATGATACTAAGAACCTATTCCAACTTCCGGAATTCCATTCCGACCCCGATAGCCTAGTTTCCACTTTCGACCAGAAATCGCCAAAAACTCAATTTCGCCATTTCAAGCCTAATTCTACTCCGGACATCAAAACCACATTCCGAACACACTCCTAAGTCCCAAATCACCTAAAGAAGCTATCCGGGATATAAAATCCACATTCCAAGGTCGTTTACCTAATAGTCAACTCTCGGTTGATATTTTAAACCATAAGTCCAACTTAAGAGACTAAGTGTCTCTTTTCTCACCACGACCACTCCGAACCCGAACCAACCGACCCAACACAACATAATTAGGATAATAACATATGACAAAGCTGAAACAGGAGAAACAGGGCTAATATCACGGAACAACCGGTCGGTCGTTACATTTTCCTCCTCTTAAATAAACATTCGTCCTCAAACGGGTCTAGAAACATACTTGGAGTCTCAAATAGGTGAGGATATCTGCTCCGCATCTCCCGCTCGGTCTCCCAGGTGGCCTCCTCCACCAGCTGTCCTCTCCACTGTACCTTCACTGAAGCTATATCCTTAGACCTTAACCTTCTGACCTGACGACCCAAAATAGCCACTGGCTCTACCTCATAAGTCATATCACTCTCTAGATGAACTGAGCTGAAGTCCAAGACATGAGATAGGTCACCAGTATACTTTCGAAGCATGGAAACATGGAATATCGGATGTACACTCGACAAGATGGGTGAATTATATGCAAACTCAGCGAGTGGAAGAAACTGGTCCCATGAACCCCCAAATTCAATGACACAAGCACGCAACATGTCCTCCAGAATCTGAATAGTGCGCTATGACTGCCCGTCCGTCTAAGGATGAAATGTTGTGCTCAACTCGACCTGAGTACCCAACTCTCTTTGCACCGCCCTTCAAAACTGAGATGTGAACTGAGTACCTCTGTCAGAAATGATAGAAAATGGAACACCATACAACCGGATAATCTCCTTAATATAAATCTCAGCTAATCGCTCTGAAGAATAAGTAGTACCAACAGGAATGAAGTGCAGGGACTTGGTCAACCGATCCACAATTACCCATATAGCATCGAACCTCCTCGAAGTCCATGGGAGCCCAACTACAAAGTCCATGGTGATCCGCTCCCACTTCCACTCCGGAATATCCAACCTTTGATGCAACCCACCTGGTCTCTGGTGCTCATACTTGACCTGCTGACAGTTGAGACACCGAGCTACAAACTCAACAATATCCTTATTCATCCGCCTCCACCAATAATGCTGCCTCAGATCCTGATACATCTTCGTGGCACCCAGATGGATGGAATACCTCGAGTTACGGGCCTATAGTAGAATCAACTCTCGAATCCCATCCATATTGAGCACACAAATCCGACTATGTATCCTCATAACCCCATCATCACCAATATCTACATCCCTGGCATCACCTTGTTGGACCCTGTCCTGAAGAACGAGGAAGTGTGGGTCATCATACTGGCCCTCTCTGATCCGATTATAAAGAGAAGACCTGGAAGCTACATGAGCTAATACCCGACGGGGATCTGATAGATCCAACCTCGCCAATTGGTCTGCTAAGGCCTAAACATCAAGTGCTAATGGTCTCTCTATTGCTGGAAGATATGCTAGACTCCGCAAACTCTCTGCTCTGCGGCTTAAGGCATCGACCACTACATTAGCCTTCCCCGAATGGTATAGAATAGTGATATCATAGTCCTTGAGAAGCTCCAACCATCTCCTCTGACGCAAATTCACATCCTTCTGCTTAAACAGATGTTGCAGATTACGGTGGTCAGTGAAATCCTCACAATGCACCCCATACAAATAATGACGCCAAATCTTCAAGGTGTAAACAATGGTTGCTAGCTCGAGATCATGCACTAGATAATTCTTCTCATGAGTCTTCTACTGGCGCGAGGCGTAGGCAATCACCCCGTCTTCCTGCATCAAAACACAACCCATGCCTATTCTCGAGGCATTACAATATACGGTATAAGAACCTGAAGCTGATGGCAATACTAACACTGGATCTGTGGTCAAAGCAGCCTTGAGCTTCTGAAAGCTCTCCTCACACTCGTTCGACCACCTGAACGGAGCACCCTTCTGGGTCAATTTGGTCAAGGGCGAAGCAATAGAAGAAAACCCCTCCACAAAGCGATGGTAATATCCCGCCAAACTAAGGAAGCTCCTAATCTCTGTAGCTGAGGATGGTCTGGGCCAACTCTACACCGCCTCTATCTTCTTCGGATCCACCTGAATACCTTCATTGGACACCACATGCACTAAGAAAGCTAATGAGCCAAGCTAGAACTCACACTTGGAGAACTTTGCATAAAGCTTCTCCTCCCTCAATCTCTGTAAAACAACTCCCAAATGCTGAGCGTGCGCCTCGTGGTTACGAGAATATACCAGGATGTTATCAATGAACACAATAACAAAAGAATCCAAGTACGGTCGAAACACGTTGTTCATCAAATGCATGAACATTGTTGGGGCATTGGTCAGCCCAGAAGACATCACCATAAACTCATAGTGACCATAACGAGTCCTGAAAGCTGTCTTGGGAATATCAGAATCCCGAATCTTTAGCTGATGATACACGGATCTCAAATCAATCTTAGAGAACACTTTGGCTCCCTGAAGCTGGTCAAACAAATCATCAATATGAGTCAATGGATACTTATTCTTGACTATAACCTTGTTCAACTTCCTATAGTCAATACACATCCTCACGGAACCATCTTTCTACTTTACAAATATCACAGGTGCACCCCAAGGCGACACACTAGGCCGAATGAACCCTTTATCTAGGAGTTCTTGAAGCTACTCTTTCAATTCCTTCAACTCCGCCGGTGCCATACAATACGGTGGAATAGAAATGGGCTGAGTGCCCGGCACCAAATCAATACCAAAATCAATATCCCTGTCAGTTGGCATGCCTGGAAGGTTAGCAAGAAACACGTCCGGAAAATCATGGACCACAGGAACATAATCAATATTGGGAGTCTCAATACTGACATCCCTCACAAAAGCCAAATACGATAAACACCCTTTTTCTACCATACGTTGGGCCTTCAGGTATGAAATCACCCTACTAGGAACATACTCAACAGAGCCCCTCCACTCAACTCTTGAAAATCCTGGCATCGCTAAGGTCATGGTCTTAGCGTGACAATCTAGAATAGTGCGACACGGAGATAGCCAATACATGCCCAATATCACATCAAAGTCAACCATGCTAAGCAATAATAGATCCACTCGGGTCTCCAGACCCCAATAGATATCATAAACGACCGGTGCACACGGTCCACAATAATAGTATCGCCCACCGGGGTCGACACATGAATAGATATAACTAAGGACTCACGAGGCATATCCAGAAAATGAGAAAAGTATGATGAAACATAAGAATACGTGGAAGCTGGATCAAATAAGACCGAAGCATCTTGGTGACATAATGAAACATTACCTGTAATCACTACATCTGAGGCCATAGCATCTGATCCGGCTGGAAGTGCATAAAATCGAGCCTGACTTCCACCTAATCGACCTCCCCCTCTAGGGCGGCCTCTGGCTGACTAGCCCCCACCCCTAACTGTCTGGGCGGGCGGTGAAGTAACTGGTGTTGAAGCTGAAGGTTGGCTCCTCTACTGGAATGAACCACCCAAAAGGCAGGGACAAAAACTCTTGATATGACCTGGATCACCATACTCAAAGCAACCCCTCTCAGCAAATGATGGTGGAGAATGAAGGGAACCCCTAGAACCAGAATAACCACTAGAAGAACCATGCGCCGAGGAACCCTGAATTGATGGTGGCCGAGATGAACTCTGGGCTGGAAAATAACTGAATGAGGAATGGCCCGGATGAGAGCTGCGGGGACCATGCCCCGATGATGCACCACTGTAGGCTGGGAGGACTGGACGAGGGGGCCTAAATGAATGGCCTCTACTGTGCTGAGACTGACCCCCTGAATGGACACCACCAAAACTACCAGACCCTCGAGGCCTCCCTCTTGACTCGCTCCTGGCGGCGAACTGACTCAATCTCTCTGGCAATCTAAACCACCTCCTCAAAAGAAGTGCCAGATACCCTTTCCCTGGTCAGAAAAATCCGAAGCTGATAAGTGAGGCCATCAGCGAACCTCTTGATCCTCTCCCTATCCATGGGAACTAGCCAAATAGCATGACGGGCCAACTCAGAGAACCTCATCTCATACTGCATCACGGTCATGTCCCCCTGATGCAACTTCTCGAACTCCCTGCGCAGCTCCTCCCTACGGGACTACGGTATATACTTCTCCAGGAGAAGAATGGAGAACTGACGCCAGGTAAGGGGCGCTGCATCAACAGGTCTACGCCTCTCATAGGCCTCCCACCAAGCGAGTGCAGCTCCTGAGAACTGGAAGGTAGTATATGGGACCCCACTGGCCTCCAATATCCCTGATGTGCGAAGAATCCTCTAACACTTTCTAAGAAGCCCAGGGCATCCTCGCCCTCGGTAACACTGAAAGTTGGAGGCTGAAGTCTACTAAATCTCTCCAACCTGCGCTGCTCATCGTCTTCCAAAGCTGGGACCACAAAATCCTGTGCTGAGGCAACCAGCTAGGCTGGAGCTTCCCCCGATGTTTGAAGCCCCTAGGTAACCTGATCAGTTGTCTGAGCAACTAGAGTCTGAGTGCCTCCCCCCTGCCTGAGAAGTAGCGGCAGTAGTAGACATAGCGACTGCCTATGCAAGATTGGTGCACACAGCCAAAATCTGAGCTAAGGTCTCCTGAAGACCCGGAATCATAATAGGCACAGCTGGTGCCTGAGCCGGTCCCGCTGTAACATCTGTGGCGAGGACCTGATCCTGTACAATAGGAGGGTCCACAGGTACTGCCCTGGCTGCTGCACGGGCTGCACCCTTCCCTCTTCCACGGCCTCGACCGCAGCCTCGACCTCTCGCTGGTCTAGCTGGTGTCTGGACACCCTGATCAGTAGCGCGAGTCCTCACCATCTGTGAGAGAATGAAAAAAACAAAAGTTTAGTTCTAGGAATCAACATATTCGCACAACAGAATTTAAGAATGTAATATTTTTCCTAAGGTTCTGTAGCCTCTCGAAGATAAGTACAGACGTCTCCGTACCGATCCGCAAGACTCTACTAAACCTACTCATGACTGGCGAGACCTATTTAACCTAGGGCTCTGATACCAACTTTTCACGACCCAAAATACCTGATCGTGATGGAGCCTATCGTGAAATAAGGCAAGCCACACATTTCATCGCTAAAAATTATTTTCAGGAAAAAAATCATTATATTTACAGCAAGAATCTTGTTTTTATAAAAGCATTTAAGGATTTAACATCACTGATAACATAAATTAAAGAAAAACCGAACACAGATCTAGTGTCACCGAGTCATGAGCTACTACATCAAAATATCAAAATACAGAGCCGACACAGAGTTGTCTGAAATAAGTAAATATGACAAGTGGATAGAGAAGGAGATAATCGAGGCTGCGATCGACAACTGCTACCTCGATGCCTCCCAAGGAACTCTGACTGCAGCTCAGCAACCACTACTGGGTCCCAATGTACCTGGATCTGCACACAAGGTGCAGGGGTAACGTGAGTACACCAACTCAGAAGTAACGAACCCAAACTACAGGTTGAGAGGTAGTGACAGACTAAACCTCAATAATTGTAATGAAAACAGTACACATAATTTAGGCATGCTCACAGTTTCAACAGATAATGAAAACAGAATATGACCGATATGATAAATAACCCAGGTATACCTCAGTACTCTACATGACAATGTATCAACAGTGTGGAAATGCACACTCACGGCTCACACGCAGAAGTCCACTCAGTAGCGTATATGGCTATCAGGACCAGGGAAAATCCATCCTAGAATATGCATAAACATTGGTGACCGTAGTTACTCAGTACTGAGGAAAAGCCCAATCCAGCCCCCACAGAAAAGATCCATCTCCGGAATACAACACTCGAACAAGATCCATGTCCAGGGACGATCCATCCCCCACATATCATCAACTTCGGACAAGATCCATGTCCAGGGAAGATCCATCCCTCAATATTAATGCGCTCATTGGGGGTGTAAAGACTCCAGAAGGGCTCCTATTAGCCCAAGCACTATATCAAGCCAACGAAGGCATGATCAGAGTATCGTTGCGGTGTGCAGTCAGATCTCATAACTATCTCAATAACAGGCCCTCGGCCTCACTCAGTCATTACTCTCCAGTCTCGCTCACATGGGCTCACAGATGCATGAACCAGCCCGAAACAATGATAAATATATAACATTAACAAATTATCGAGACTGAGGCATGAAATGATATGCTATGACAAGACTGAGTATACAAAATCAAATAAACACATAAGGAGACAACAATATATGACCACTCGGGTCTCAACATTTTCGGCGTGAAGCCCTAGCATTTGATTTAGCATGATTTCTAGCATGTTCACATTAACCACATCAATAAAAGTGCGGATATCAATCCAAAATAGCTATCATACAGTTCCTTGAGATGAGCCACAAATCACTCGGTGTACGCCCACACGCCGGTCACTTGGCATGTGCGTCACCTTAATTATAATCATATAGAATATAGTTCGGGGTTTCGTACCCTTAGAACCAAGTTTGGAAACTTTACTTACCTCAAACCCGTCTAAAATCCTAGCTCTCAATGCCTTTGCCTCTAGACTCGGCCTCTGATTGATCTAAATCTACCAAAAAATAAGATTTATATCATTAATATATGCTAAGGAAAGAAGCCCACTCGAAAATTATCAAACTCAACCAAAAATCTCGAAATTGGCCAAACCCGACCCTCGGGCTCACGTCTCAGAATTTGATAAAAATTAAAAAACTGGAATCCTTACACTCTCACGAGTTCATACATACCAAATACACCAAAATCCGACAACAAATGGCCCCTCAAATCCTCAAATCAAGGTCTAGAACTTCAAGCCCTAATCCCCCAATTTCCACTATAATTTCTCAAATTAAATTATGAAAATCAAGACTAAATCATGGAATTAACTCAAATGTGAGTGAAGAATACTTACCCCAATTACTCCACTGAAAACCTCCTCAAGTTTCACCTTCTCCCGAGCTCTCTAATGGGTTTTTGAAAATATGGACTAAACCCTCATTTTGAACTTAAACATTCTGCCTAGATAAGTCTCCATTGCGATCGCAGAAATTTCCTCACGATCGCGATGCACAAACAAGCCTCCCTGTATTTGAACCTTACACAATCGCAGAAACACATACGCGATCGTGGATAGCACCCTCTCACAACAACACGAACGCGCCCAACTCTACACGATCGTGTAGAGTAATTCCTTCATCACACCGCCGCTCCAAATCCTTCTACTCGAACGCGACCTCAGCCACGCGTTCGCGATGCACAACTTTGCAAAAATACGAGATCGCGATCGCGACCCTAACCTTGCGATCGTGTAGAACAAACTTACCTCTGCACCAAAATAAGCCTACACAATCGCGAATGGACTCCTGTGATCGTGTACAAGGAAACCAGAAACAGTTGATACCAGATTTCAGCAGTTGCCAACCAAATACTAAGTCTGTTAACCACCCGAAACTCATATGAGGCCCTCGGGACCTCATCCAAACATACCATCACATCCCATAATATCATTCAAAATTAGTCCAGCCTTCGAATTACTCAAAGAAAAATCCGAATACCGAATTCACCCCGAATTCAAGCCTAAGGATTTCTAAACTTCCGAAATTCGCCAAAGATGCCAAAACCACCCAAAACACGTCCGATTGACCTGAAAATTTGCAAACACATCCAAAATGATACTACAAACCTGTTCCAACTTCTGGAATTCCATTCCGACCCCGATAGCCTATTTTCCACCGCCGACCAGAACTCGCCAAAAACTCAATTTCGCCATTTCAAGCCTAATTCTACTCCGGACATCAAAACCACAATCCGAACACACTCCTAAGTCCCAAATCACCTAACGAAGCTATCCGGGCTATAAAATTCACATTTCGAGGTCATTTATTTAATAGTCAACTTCCAATTGACTTTTCTAACCACAAGGCCAACTTAAGAGACTAAGTGTCTCTTTTCTCACCACAACCACTCCGAACCCGAACCAACCGATCCAACACAACAGTGACTATTGGTTTGAATCTGTCTTGATATCTTTAAGTTGTCAAGTAATATTATCAGTGTCTGCTTGAATATGTTATGCCTTAGTGATATATTCCTGTAATGGTGTTATTATGAAACTGTGTGTATTCTAAACTTAGCCCCTCTCCCTTTAGTTTTCCTTGATATGTTTCCTTATTTAGTATCATAGTAATATGTATTCTCTTGTATTATTTTTATTAAGAGGAAAGTATATATGCTGTGGCATGTAATACTTTAGTATTTAGTTTGCATTGGAAGGGCCTCATTGGCACTTAAAACTATAAGGGAAACATGTTGTTAGTGATTAAGGGTATTTGGGAGCGGAGTTCGACTCTATGTTGGGCTGCCCTCCCTGGCACAAGCATTGCCCTGGCCCTTGAGTACCTTGGAAACTTTGAAGTGTCGGGGGATCCAAAGGGAGCATCAACCTTGAGTGGGGTCCCCTCCTTAGCTCTTAATTTATTGACACACCTAGTTCTTTAAGGGTTTAATGTTTAATGACAATGAAAGGTTTCCAATGTGAATTATTTGCTAAGTAAAGCCACCACGTTAATATATAATTTCCTCTACCACATTAATCTTGTTCTTGTTTTAATTAACTACTTATGTATTTGTCATATGCATCAAAATGTTTTGTAGTTGGAGTATGTGTAATGCATTGGATATATATCTAATGACCTTCTTACTTTTTACATGTACATCTGTTTGGGCCTCTGAGTTCTTGATGAACTCAGGCCCAATTCCAGCTCAATTGCACCACGTCCAGGGGTCCAAAGTCTGTTGTGTTCTCTCTTCTATACTGCTGGGCCTATATTCTTTAGGCCCAATCCTAGAGTTCAGTCCTCTTTCCTCAATTCCGTTTACCCTCGTTAATTTAGTTTACTGTCTCTACTAGTTTAATGTTTAGTTGTATTGTTATGTCTTTATTGTTGTTTTACCTCTCATGTATATAACACTTGTATATCAGAACTTCTTTTTTCCTTTATGCTTTAGTATCATAAGTACTTAGGAAAGCTTTAAACAATATAGTATTTTAAAAAATGAAATTAGGTAACAAGAAATCCTTAGTTAGCTAGTTGTAATCTGGTCGCTAATTACTATTTTTTACTCACCCTTCTTCTCTTTAAGGATTTTGAAATCTAGAACTTAGAGAAAAGCAGCTTTATTTCTAAAGGAAAATCAGATTTCAACTTCGTTTTGTCAAAAGAAAAATCAAAACTTCAGAAAATCGTCGTCTTTAAGGAATTTCCAGCAAATGACTCTTTGTTTCTAAATCCTTCGAATCTAAGGTAAATTCTAGATATGCTTTCTCACAAACATCCTTTTAGCATTATGTAAATAACCATCCCCCAATTCAAAGTGTTTTCATAACTCAATCTCTTTTATAAGCTTATAAAATTTAGACCACTTATGTGCCAATTTCAAAACTCTTTTAACATCTCTTATGAACCCTTTCATAAATTCATATCCCTTAAGCACTCCACATTCTTTCTCTCAATATCATTCTTAGGTATACAATAAGCAGCCTTCCTTATTATTAATCAAAGCTTTTTACAAATAATTGACCAGAAACTTAGTTTAAATCATATGAGCTACCCCAGGTAGATTTAAGGAGTGCCTAACACCTTCCTCTTAGAATAATAAGAACCCTTACCGATAATCTCACAGGTGTTAGAACAACCGTAAAGAACGTGACTTAGTAATTAAATAGGTACCCTAGTATACCTTCAAATATTAGGTGGCGATTCTATTTCATCAACAATAGAGAAACCATAAGTTGAATCCTATCTTGACTAGTGCAAAATAGGGTGCAACACCTGCTAATCCTCTATTTTCAACTATGTTATTTTTTGTAGTGTTATGAAGGAACAGGTATAGACCTTCACTTTCCTTACCAATCCCCTTCACTATTTCACCGTAGAGGTCCTGGAATATGAAGAATATGGAAAGAAACACACTGAGCATTGTAACTCCTTTTTTAGCTTAGATACTGATAAAAGATTATACCTAACCACGGGCTGAACTGGAACCATATGCTGTGTCTCCATGACACCTGGAACCTGACCAACATGAACTCGCTACTATGGATTATGGGCGGCGGGAGTCTGAGCTCCTCCCCTGGTCTGTGAAGTAGCTGGTGCAACCAGAATCAACCCCGCTTGAGCCAATGTACCAAACATGCTCAAGAACTCAGAATGGAAAAGAGACATTTATTGGAAGTTATTAGGGCACCTTCCTTTGAGATGAATCTTCAAAAGTCTTTATGGTCTGAAGCAGTGTTAACCTAGGTTTACCTGATTAATAGGGATGCTTTCTGTGGTATTGAATACTCATGAATCGTAACAAAAAATACTCAACAATCACATCAAAACTTACCGTAATGGGTAACAGGAATTCACTTCTAGCCTCGTAACTCTCAATGATGCATAAAAACAAACGATAGGAACTGGCTACCACTCGTAGAATCTCCCAATAGGGGAGAACACATAAACAAAATACTAATTCATGAACTCACCTATAAGTGAAGTAACAAATAAGAGAACTCGCCCCGATAAGCAGAACTGAAACAAAATATGAATGGTGCCTCTCTGTAACAATCAATAACATACATTTATGACATCATCTAGCGCAGCGGTCTCAAGCATGTTGATACCCAATTTTTTCTCAAATTATTTTTAAAATTTGTATATATACCTCCAAAATCACTCTTTATAATAACTAGTATTTTTTCGAAATTTTTCATATTTTTATTAAATCCTTTTCATATTTATTCAGTATTTTTATATTCAATAATTATTCATAAACTGTACTATAAATAATTTCAAAATATTTCCCAGTCAACATATCATTTTAATCATATTAGGATGTAATTATTTCACAAATTAGCCAATTTGGCATTATTTGACCATAATTACAATAATTTTACAACTATGGCCTAATTGTACATTTTATACCATTTAAATCAATAATTATCTCATTTTATATTTTTTATATTCATTAATTACCTTAATTTCATTTATTTAGCATTAATTTCATTTCATATAATTATTAGCTATTTTTTATTAATTATTTATCTATTTTTTGGGTATTTAACTAATAGCCACTTTTAATTTCAATGCTAGCCTAATTTCAGTCGGGCCCTTACCCAATTTAGTCGGCCCAATTACCTAGCCCAGACCTAAAATCCTACCCGGCCCAACCCCAAGACTAATCTGAGCCGTTGATCAATTTAAATCAACGGCCCAGATTAGTGTTACCATAATTAAACCTAGACCTACTCCCCCTCCGACCTCTCATTTCCCAGTCTCTCATTCTCTCTCTAGTTCTCTCTGGTTCTCTCTAGAACCTTCCCTTGCCTCCCTTCTCCGATGGAGTTTGTTCGTCTTCTCCGGCTAGTTCCCTCTCCGAAAACTATGGTCTCCCATTATCTCCTGGTTACTGCTTCACCCTACACCGGTCTAATGACACCCTAAGGCCCTCAGGCGAACCTGGAGCGGTTCATCTCTTACCCATGGTCCCTCATTCTATCTTCCGGCCTCCTCCAGTCGTCTGAGTAAGAGCCATGACTTTTCCGGCTAACGCTGGCGACATCTTTAAGGTTTTTCTTGTTTTATTTTTCAACTCTCTGAAACCCTAACCCCTGGTATTTTCTCGATTCCTTTAGATCTGTCTTAGATCTATGTATATCATGAAGATTTTTACATGTTTTATTAGAAAACCTTCCTATTCTCTTAGATCTACACTAGATCCGAGTTTATTATGCGTATTATTACATTTTTTTATTAAAGGTTTTCCATTTTTTAAACAAGTTTTTCACTTAGGGTTTCTGAAACCTTTTCTTCAAACAGTTTCTCAAAGTTCAAGTGATTTTTCCCATATGCTTAAATGTTTTATAACTTTTAATCATGATTTATTATGTTAAAACTTTAGTTTTAATACTGTGTTCTAAATTCTGAGCATGTCTTTTTCTTTCGATTTGTATGTGTGTCTGTTTCCCATGAGTAATCCCTGTTTCTTTGTGATTATTGCTTCACTATGCTATTGGGTCTTTGATTCTGCTGCTTCTTGTGTGTTCACCCTGCTTGAATCATTACTGCCTTGAATCCCTGAATGATTATGAGTAGTACTATATTGATTTTTCATACGATATCCTCTGCTGATTCTGAATGTTTTCTTAGATACATGAGGCCTTCCCTTAATTAGTACCAATTTCGAATCCCTGATTTCTTATGAGACGTTCTTATTGATTTCCAACTTTGTTTTCTTACCTTGTTACATAATTTATTAACTGTTAATTGATTACTATTTACTTAAGTGATATCTTCTGAACCTAGTCTCAATTGTATGCTTGAATTAGGGGTGAAACTGTTTCCTTATATGTTACAGGCATCAGAACTTTCCTTAGTTATTATTTTACCTACTAGCCGTTTGACTAACCCCTTCAATTAAGGGATACCTAATTGTCTATTATACTTACACTGTTCTTATATTCCTCTAAGCTATATATGGTTCTTTCCTTATTTTTCATCAAGTTTTCAAAACTATATATACTCTATTCATACACAGACACACACATGAACTAATCTGTTCAAAAAAATCTCTCTCACTCTAGGTTAGCCGGCTGCAAGCCAAGGATAACTATTGTGCATTCTCCTAATTTCCTGTTTGTGTTACCGCTTTCTTTACTTCACTGGTATGTTCTAATTTAGAGTTCAATTCCTCAAACCAACATGTTTCCATTACTGTTGTAATTCAGCATGCTTCCAACTTGCTTACATATTCTTCAGCATGTATCTAGGATCCTGAACTCCCCTCTGCATGTTTAATTAGGCTTTATTTGTTTATGATCAGCATGTTTCTGTACACTTAACATCTACTTCTTACATGCTTATGACTGGTACATTAGTTTAATCATGGCCTTAGTTGTTAGTCTAACCTGGCACTGTACCCCTTGATCCTCTAGGCCCTTAGGAGTTCCTGATCGCATGTCCATGTGTGTATTTTCCTGCTGTATGTATGCCCTTACATGCTCTGTATTTGTCCCTAATCTCATTACCCCTGTCTGTGCTTGTTGGACTATCCTTGGTCCTTTGTGATGTTAAGCTTCCATTTCCTTTCTTCAAAAAACTGTTTTCTTACTTACCCTTTCTCAAAACTGTTCCTTACTTAAATCTTTTTAAATAAAAAGCTCTCTGACATACACTCTTAGAATTCTAAGTTCCGCCCCCTTCGTGTGAGCACTTCTTTGGGGACCCTTCGAGTACCCTTTGAACTCTGACACACAAGGCTGGCACTTCCAAACTACACATGTTTAATTCTTTGGTTATGTCTGGGTGTGAGCACTGCCCCGGAGCCCTTGAGGTCCTTAGGGAACTCTGATACACCCGAACTATGAAAGGCTATGAAATACCATAAGGCATTGAGGTTTGGAAGATTTGGGCCTGATTCAAGGCTCCCTATAGATGTAACTTCTTATTTTTCCTTTGGTTGGGTAATTCATAATTCTCTGGCCTGTAATAATTTGTAAACAACTCAGGGATGGATAGTAAAAAAGGAGGGGTAACTATGCGTGCGATAACTATTAAAGGGATAGAAATCATGCTATTAGACTTTATTTCCTATCTGTGCAATAGAGATCATGTTTAGGCCCATATGTTCAAATTCATGCATTAGAAATCATGCTATTAGACTTTATTTCCTATCTGTGCAATAGAGATCATGTTTAGGCCCATATGTTCAAATTCATGCATTAGAAATCATGTTTAATAGGTCTCATACGTACTGTTTCAATATGGTCACTGTTACTTAGAAAAATCCTGCTAATAAATGGTATTCTCTACTATCATGTCCACACTGCCATGTACGCTTAGAAATCTTGTCCTAGGCTAAAAAACATTAAAATAAATTATCACTCCAGCATCTTTTGAAACCATGATTAATACTGTGACTACTGAGCGTTTAGAAATCATGCTTAGGAATTCTGCATATGCATCATTCTGCATCTCTACCTGTGCATTAGATATCATGTTATAGGGTCTTAATCGCTCAACTACATTTAGTCTAATTACTAATGTATAAAAAAGGTATAACAACCTCACTCAGTTTTCTCTAAAAACAACTGGTAATTCTTCTGTGTTCTGAACAACCTAGAACAACATGTTTAGGTAACAATTTGCAATAGTTCATCTAATAATTCTGTTAATATACACTGTCCCCCACCTAGGCACAAGCCTTAGGTGACTAAATTTCCAAAAAAATTAGAAATCCGTCTTTCTCTTGTGTGTGCTACTTAACACTAATAGGTACTTTTAAATCAGTAGGCAAATGGATTAGAGCATGTTTTTGGGTTATAAAACAAGTCTTCCTATCCTCCACATTCACCTAGATACCATGTCTTAGGATCTTAATTAACAACACTGCCCTTATATGTGTTTGAGTCGTGCTAATTATATGCATTATTTGCGGAGGAAAATCTGAGCCTCCTTTATGCTCCTATGTGTTTCCCACTGACTGCAGTCCTACATGTTCTTTGCTTGTCGCCTTAATTTTACCCTTTTAAACCTGAGGGTCTGCCTAGTACCTACCCTTTAGGATAGTAGTCCTAACCTCCTCCAGGACTGATAGGATGGGACGAGTTATAGCACGCAATAGAATTTGTGACCAACAAACACTTTAATTACCTTCACGGGGTGGGGAGCGTAGAATATGGATATGATGACCAGTGCGCTAATACCACGTGTAGCCCCTCTTCGAGGAGTGATTACCGGGTATTGCATTAATGTGATCCATATTAATATAAACCTAGGACACTTGTATATGCTAGTTTGTAATCATCCCTACTGTTTTCTAAACATTTGTATGCTTAAGACTTAAATCCCCTCTTACTTGAGCCTTTACTTGTTATTTTTTAGTTGTACAAATTCACGAAACCATTTGGCCGGGAACCACACTTGTGGATAGGTCCCCGCTCAAGTACCAAACTTATCCGACACCTCCACTCACATATCATCCAACCCCGAATTACCAAGCACCCTCACCAAATTACCAAACTCCACCACCCTCCTACCAAGCTCCACCACCCACATATCAACCTGCTTCGCCCAAATATCCACAACTCGCTCCTGTCTACCACACTTATAATTCCTAGCCATCCCATTACCAATCACCCCCTGCACGCCAAAACTTCCCTAGACCTCGTCCTAATTTTGATCGCCGCTCTCCAAAGCAATACACCGCCATAACCGAGCCCATTGACCAGCTGTATAAAAAACTCAAAGTTGATGGTTATGTCACACCTATCCCTGCTTCCACCCCTGAGAACCCTTCTCAGTGGGTTAACCCAAACAAATCCTATGCATACCATTCCGGCATGAAAGGACACACAATCGAAGAATGTCGTTCTCTGAAGGACAAAATACATGCTCTCATTGACAACAAGGTTATTGTGGAAAAAGACCCCGCTCCAAACGTCCACGACAATCTTCTGCTAGACCATAAGGGTAGAGGATTCCATATGATTGAAATAGAAGATGATTGGGATCCCGAGGGGTCAATCGGGTTGATCACAGAAGGCGATGACCCAAAGAAATCCACAGTCACTCTCAAACCGATCATAGTCCAGGTTCAGCCATCTGAGGCCGCTGAGGTGAATATGTCTATATCATTTGAGTTTGAAACAGCGCCACCTGCAAAGTCACCAGTGCCAATTGAAGTTGAGTTTGTATACCGGCAAATACATGAGCTTCGTTCGAGGTCACAGTCTTGCCACCCCGAACACATATTCCGTTTGAAATAAAGATAGCTGCACCAATTCCGGTGGCAATGTCAACCACGCCACCCTTCTATTCAAACTATATTCTTTGGGACTACACAGTTGAGGCAAGAAGGAAAAGCAAGGTCAGGACTGAGGAAGCTGTCGCAGCACAGGGTATGACGAGAACTGGTAGGGTCTACACCCCTAAGCATCTGGCCGAGTCAAGCAAGAAGGCTGCCAACCGGCCTCCCCTTATTGAAATGGGTCCCGATGGCCTTTGGAGAAAGGTATAGGCTAAGGAGTATTCAGTCATCGACCAGCTGAACAAGACACCGGCACAGATATCCATCCTCTCTCTGCTGCAGAATTTCGAAAGACACAGAAATGCTTTGTTGAAAGGGTTGAGTGAAGCATATGTGCCAAACAACATCACTAGTGGGGAAATGTCCAATATGGTAGGCCAGGTACTGGAGAATCATAAAATCACTTTTCATGAGGATGAGCAACCACCTGAAGGATTGGGGCACAACAAAGCACTACACATCACCGTGCAGTGCGAGGATCATTTCATCACAAGAATCTTGATAGATGGAGGTTCCAGTCTTAACATCTGTCCATTGATAACACTCAAGAAACGGGGTAAAGGGCTACATGAGATAAAGGATGGGGCGATCAATGTGAAAACTTTCGAAGGTTCTCAGAGTTCCACCATGGGGGAGATCAGTCTATGTCTACATATGGGACCGACTTGGTTCAAAGTAGATTTCTAGGTGATAGATGTTCCGGCATCCTACAACCTGTTGTTGGGACGACCCTGGATTCATGCTGCTGGGGCCGTAGCATCAACACTACATCAGGCTGTAAAATTCGAGTTGAACCACCAAGAGTTGATTATTCATGGTGACTGTAGTAACCCCATTTATAGCCGTCAAACTATTCCGGTGATTGATGGAAAAAGGAAGATAGGCGGAGGAAATTACCACCATATTGAACGGGTCAATGCTATCAAAAAGGACAAATGGCGGGATAATAAGATCGAGAGCATCCTGAACTAGAGAGGATATGATCCAGGCAAAGGGCTCGGTAAAAATCTTCAAGGGATTACGAAGCCCATAAAGCTCAAGGAACATGGCACCACTTTCGGTCTGGGGTATGAGTACACTTGGCAGGAATTCAATGACTGATCGCCACCTTGGTGCGGTCCCTATTACCCTTTGGAGCAGCCAATACCTCATCTTGAGCAGACCTTCAAGTAGGCCGACACTATTTACGGTTCAGATGAAGAAGAAGCACTTGCAGCAATGAGGAGTTTGTTCCTAGAGAATGATAATATGGATTGCTGTGTTGTTCTCGAGGGAGAGGGGGAGGAAGGCCCTTCCATACAGACTGTAATCAAGGGGGCATATCTCAAGAACTGGTCTATCAAGACAACCAAAGCCCGACGAGCCTCGGGGTAGCAAGGCTAAAACAAGCATTATTTACTATTTTATTTACTAAATGATTTTCCTTTTCCTGCATTTTTCAATTTCTGCAATTACGATCTTCAATGTTCAAAACAATTATTCAATCTATCAAAGCATCTTCTAAATTTCTCTTACGAATCTGATATTTATTGCTATTGTTTTCTCTCATTACTTTATTTATACAGCATTGCTATTACTTGTCTTGATGAACCGATGACTGTGACATGCAATGAGACAACACAGCAAGCGGACATTGATTCAGAAGAGGACGACATACCTGACGAGATTGTCAAAGAAGTTGAGAACTTTGAGAACAGACCTAAGTCCAACCTGGATGAGACCGAAGTTATCAACCTGGGGGATTCAGAAAACGTCAAGGAGACTCGCATCAGCATCCATTTGTCACCATCAGAAAAGAACGAATACACAGAGTTTCTAACAGAGTACGAGGACGTATTTGCATGGTCGTATGATGACATGACTGGTCTAAGTACGTCTATTGTGGCTCACAAACTGCCAACCAATCCAATGTGTCCACCAGTGAAACAAAAGCTCAGAAAGTTCAAACCCGACATGAGTTTGAAAATCAAAGAAGAAGTTACCAAGCAGATCAATGCCAAAGTTCTCCGGGTAGTGGAGTACCCGACATGGTTAGCCAATATTGTACCTATGCCAAAGAAGGACGGTAAGGTCAGAGTCTATGCCAAGCATGAATTGCAGTCCTTTGTAGATTGATTCGCTGGTTAACACTAGATTTGGATGGATGAGGAAGATGCTGAGAAAATAGCGTTCATTACGCCGTGGGGAGTGTATTGTTACAAGATGATACCATTCGGTCTAAAGAATGCAGGGGCCACCTACATGAGGTCCATGACCACCATATTCCATGAC
>ML390147.1:67833-111402 GCA_005239525.1 Nicotiana knightiana | reverse complement strand
CTTTAAAACCTGAGGGTCTGCCTAGCACCTCCCTTATAGGATAGAAGTCCTAAATTCCTCTGGTACTGATAGGAATGGACGGGTAATAGCATGCAATAGAGGTCGAGACCAACACTCGATTTAGTTACTTTCACGGGGTGAGAAAGGGTAGAATATGGATATGATAACCGGTGCGCTAATACCACGTGTAGCCCCTCTTCGAGGAGTGTCATAACGGGTATTGCATTGATGTTTTCCATATTATTATAAACCTAGGATACCCTTTATATACTTAGATCTTAATTCTTTCAAAATCTATCCTTCTTTACTATTTTCAAACATATGCATGCTTAAGACTTAAATCCCCTTTTATTTGAGCCTTTATTTGTTTGTTTGCTAAGCCGTACAAATTCACAAAAGTTGTTTGGCCAGGAACCACACTTGTGGATCCTGAGGGGTGCCTAACACCTTCCCCTTAAGGATAATTTCAAGCCCTTACCCTATCTCTGGTTAACAACGTAGTTGTAAATGAACCCATTTGGTATCCTAAGCATCTTTAAAAATCGTTAGGTGGCGACTCTAAAAAACACAAACCCCTTTCCCAAAAGGAAAGAGTTGTCTCAACCGAATGTCATAAACCCGATATCTGCGAGGAAAGATGGGGCGCGACAGGGTCTTAGGGTCTTGGTTCTTGGTTCTTCATCAGTGCCAAGGTTAACTTCTTTTAAGGCATTAACCGTTGCCTTCACCCCTTCTTCAAGTTCCGGGGGAGCATCTTTCGCATCTTCATTTTCTTGAGGGTCCCCATCTTGAAGGATATGTGATAACATGGTGAAACATCGTCCACTTTATCATCATCCTCCATTAGAGATAAAACACCATGCTCGCTTTGTGCAGTAACATGACATGAAAAACCCACACTCTCTTCATCTTCATCACGTTCTTTCGTGTAGACCACAATGTATGGCTTCACGTTCAGTACTTCATCACACGAAATCATGACTTTTGTTTGTCGCTTCATTCTAGAAGGAACCAAACTTTGGAAATTTTTGGAGATATTCTGAATTTTGGGAGAAGCGGGTGTTCTTGTATTTCGATAATTTCTTTGGAACTTATTCCCCTTCTTTAATGGACCCAATCTCTCAAATATAGAAGTTCTCATAGTTGATTTTCTAAGTCGGTCAAAGACGGAAGGTCTGTTAGAAGCGACAGATTCGTCTTCTACAATGATATAATTGCTACTCGCCCTTCTTATTGAGATGCGCTCTGGTGACGATTGCTTGTATCCCAAACCTTCACGTGCTTGCCTCGTTGCAGCTTCTGATGGGAACTTCCCTAATTTTGACGGCTCATTGAGATTGTATCCAACCTTTGCAAACAACTTGTAAGCGTTAGGGTCAAAACCTTCATCAGTTCGCTTCGTAGGGAGTGCCATATTCTGCAAACGATTTTGGGCTACAAGCCTTGCAAGCAGCTTCGAGGACAACTTTACTGCCTCAATTCGTTTTACCAGAATAGTTAACTCCTTTAGCGTGTTAGTTTGGAGATTAGATGATTCACCCTCGCCTTTCTTCCTTTTAGGGACATATTGGAGCGTATGACTTATTTTTTTGCCATAAGATGCAATATCTCCTCTATGAGATCTATTCACATTGGGTTGTACCTCCTCAGTAACAACTTTGGCTTTACCAATAGTCACCTCAGCTCTTTCAGTTGTGGGCTCATCATTCTTGCTTTTCGTGCCATCATCAACTTTTAGCTCCTTCATAATGTGGTTCTTCAAGTAGAACTTTGCATCGGCGAAGTGTAACTCTGCCTCGGTGAATGGCGCATCATCGGAAACTATCTTCTTCTCGACTTCACCCTCGTAGTATTTTAAACATTGATGGTAGGTAGACGAAACTACTTTATTTTCATGTATACAAGGCCTTTCAAGCAAGACATTGTATGAAGTCTTCGCATCGATCACATGTAGCCATGCACTTGATTGCATATCTTCAATGGTGATTCCCAACCCGATCTCACCTATGGATCTTTGCCCCCCTTAGTTGAATCCTTGGATCATCACACGACTTTCCGAGAGTTTGTTCATGGGAATACCAAGTTCTTTCACAGTGCGAATTGGCAAAATGTTCACTGAGTATCCTCCATCAACGAAAATTCAATTTACCATTCATCACGCATATAGCCAGCTAGGTACAATGGGCGGTTATGAGGGGTGTCACCTAGTAGAAGGTCGTCATTTGTGAACGTGACTTTTTCCTCACAAGCATTAACTTCTTGAGGAGTGGACTCGATAAGCTTTTCCAAATATGGTGCCAACGGTAAGGCATCACTCCTTTATTTCCCTTCGTCAGTGTGGCAACAAGAGGCATCAATCCCCCCATGGGAAATCTTCGTGCAGAACCAACTTGGTAAAAACTCCTCCAATGTCACTGGATGTCGTGGCTTTTGAGGGTAGTGCACCTCCACTTTTGCTTTCTTTACATGCTTAACTGGGTTCCATATCCTAGGTCTTTTCACCATTATTTTCCTCGTTGGTTGTTCCATTGATCCTTTTCGTGGGCTCCTTTTGTGGCGCCTAAGACGAGTCACCAACGTCCAACCTTTATCATCCTCAGGTTGACCGTCTTCAACTTTGTAGTTCTCCAGTAATTCTTCATCTTTACTTTCTTTAAAACTACATAATTCATCTGGACATAATGATCCAAATGTGATAGAGACTTGGTTTGCGCTTGCTTTCTCATCTTCAAGAACGGTCTTCTTTTCATGAACCAAGTCCATAACTTTGTCCTTGAAGACAAAGCACTTCTCCAGAGGGTGGCTCACAAGTCGATGATATTTGCAGTAATTTGAGTCATCAATCTTTCCAGCTTCATTTGGTCGCTTCATCTCCGGAAGCTCTATGAGATTTAACTTGAGGAGTTCTTTAAAAATAGCTGGCACATCAGAATCCAGGAACGAGTACTCTTTCTCTTGCATTTATTTTAGAGTTAACTTTCCACTTGGCTTATCTTGAAATGAAGTGGATTTCGTACTCTGATTTTTGCTCACCTTCGCCGTGAACTTCATAGGTGATGTGTTGACATTCATAGCTTCTTTGTTTTCAGATCTTAGTATAAACTTGCTCCATTTTTTTATTTCTTGCTTGTCGTTCCCTTTGCGAGGTTCATAGATGGGCATCATTTCATTTCCAGCGGATTTCATGCTCAATTCCATGTCATGGGCACGAGTTGAAAGTTATTCAAATGTGTTAGGCTTGATACCTTACAAGATGTAGCGCAATACCCAATGCATGCCTTGGATGCACATCTTTATGCCTGAAGCTTCACTAAGCCTGTATTTACAATTGAGACTTGCATTCTTCCAACGATTGATAAAGTCGATAACTGGTTCACTCTTCTGTTGACGAGTATTCGTGAGTTCCACCATGCCCACAGTGCGCCTTGTGCTATAAAAGAGATTGAGGAACTCTTGTTCTAGTTGATCCCAGCTATCAATAGATCCTGCCTCGAGGTCTATATACCAATCAAAAGTATTTCCTTTTAGCGAGCGAACAAACTGTTTGACGAGGTAATCTCCATAAGTCCCAGCGTTGTTGCATGTCTCAACGAAGTGCGCCACATGTTGCTTTGGATTGCCTTTACCATCAAACTGTTGAAACTTTGGAGGTTGTAGCCAACAGACATCTTCAACATATTGATCCTTGCAGTGTACGACTTTGCGTATGTAAGGGAAGACTTGGTAGCAAATTTGTACTTGCTTTTAATAGTTCCTTAGATGAACTCCTTCAGTTGATCGATCGGAATTATCCCTTCCTAAGAGACTGGAATTTCCTTAGTGGATGCAACTTGTTGTGGGGGAGGATCAATCTCTTGAACTTCTAGGAGTTTGACAGGTGCATGGGTGGATTCTTCTTCCATCAAGATTCTCACCCTATCTGTTAGCTTGTCAATTCTAGCATCTTGATTTTGCATGCACTTGGTCAAGCCAGCGATTGCTTCCATCAAGTTTGCCAACTACTCCTCCACAGATGAAGTGTTTGTCACCATGGCTTGCATGATTGTCGTGGACGATGGAGAGTAGCATGTTTTTTCACACAAATTGATCCTTGATTGGCTCACACTATGTGGTGTAAGTGGGGAGGATCCATCACTTGAAGCATCATCATCTTCCTTCCCAGCAGAGTGCTTGGATCCAGAGAGGTCAAGCAGAGCACGCATTTTCTTGATATTTTCAGCAACATCGCTTCCTTTTTCGGGTGCGTTTGTGGAAGATCTTGCTCCTTTTGAGGATGAAGATATGAAAACATGGGTTGATGCGGACGGAACCTAGGGTGCTTGTTGTCCTAACGAGATTGCTTTGCTCCTCATAACTGGTCCAAAGCTTCCAAAGGTAACATCGAGGATGCTTTCTACATCAGCATAGAACCTGGAATTAGTAGCTTTGGCGGAAGTTGAACTGGAGTTGATTTTCTTGGAAGCCATTTCGTTGTTGTTGAACTTTGGTGATTGAAAAGTTGAGATGAGAGGTAGAGATTTTCCTATTGGGCGTGCCAGAATTTGTAGACAATAAATTTTGTGTCGAGAAAATAAAATCAAGCCGAAAAATATTGCAACAATCACAGTATTTTATTTCGAATAATATGAGTGTTACAATCTCTATGAATCCTCTGATTCTTCTTTCCAATAGTAAATAAATTCAAGGCCCTTTGAGCTTGATCTTGAATCTATATTTATTTTCACGAACGATGATCTTGAATTCAACTAGCACGAACTTTGATTTGAACTCGTACTCCTTGAATCTTGACTTGTTCTTTGTTCTTGAGGTTGAACTCGATTTCTTGAGCTTGCAGTTCTTCGTTCTTGAGTTTGAACTTGATTTCTTGAACTTGAACTTGATTGCTTGAAGCTTGAAACTTGTAAAAGAGAAATTTTCGGCGTTTTATCCACGAGCTCTCTCTTGCTTCTTATTATAACTTCTGGTGTCTTTTCTGGGTTATTAAGACCCCTATTTATAGTTGTGGAAGGGAAGAGTTGTGATAAGAACAAACTCTTTCCGACCAATTAAATTGAAAAGTGACAAGGCCCATTTGATTGGCCAAAACATGTCACTTGCACATGCGGCGCTATTTCATTGACCTTTTAATTTGACTTGGCATGCCTTGTCATTTTGACACGTGGCATGATCCCATTGGCTCTTCTGTTTGACTTGGCGTGCCGCGTCATTTGACACTGGGCCTCTAGGAATATGACATATTGGGTCTAATGAAGCGGGCTCATCTTTTTAGCCCAATTAAATGGGTTAGCCCAATGAATTAAGACTTATTTATTTAATCCATATATGTTGGAATTATATAATTAATTCAATTACAATAGTCCATAATATTTATTTGGATTAGTATATTTAAAGTATAATCCAAGTTATTTATTGAATTTGAATCTAATAAATTTTACATGCCTACACTAATTTTATTTATTAAAAGTGGCATAAATTTTAAGTTGAATTATTAACTGATGATTGAGGATTTCTATGAGACATTTTTTATTGAGTTAGTTATAGGTACAATAATGACTATTGTCAGGAACTTATATTTTTATTTCATAACTCAAACACTCATTGAGATAGGATACACGCAATGTGCGTACCCTTTTTTTAATTATATTGAACGTATTCTTATTGGATAAAAATTATAATTACAATTAAATATTAAAAACTTGGGAGGAATATTATTAAGATTTGAATCAACAACAAAAAATCTCTTTAATGTTAAGCAATCCTACTTAACCATAAAAGTCTTTTATTTAACTAATTTGCGAAAAATTCAAGTCATTCTTTTCAAAATTTATAATAAAATAGATTATAATATAGTAGTAAGAGCCAAACTGTTAAAAATACAAACGTTAAAAACAACAAGAAAGAAACACTAGAAGAAAAAATATATTCTAAGTTAGTTGCCATTAATTAATTTTTTTTCTGGTATTCGTTCAAATAAATGACAATTCCTTATACTTTTCTCTGTGCAAAGTTACTTATTTTAAAATATTAACTTAGTGTAGACATTTTAAAACTTAGCATTTGATAGCTTGTTTTACATGTTCTTCTTCTTCTTTTTTTCTTTTTGGTAAAGACGCCTGGGGACGCTGATTTAGATGTTCTTCATATACATATATTTTACTGATTGACGATAACCACACGTGCAATGCATATACACTAAAACTAGTTTATTAAAATATTATATATATTGATATAAGGTATGCGTGCACGTATCCTAAATTTAGTTATACAAATATATTATACATCCACCCACCGATGGGATAAGCAATTATTTTGATTAATTCTTCAAAAAAGATCCAATGGGAGAGTCCGCCCTAGCCGACCCACTTGACCGACCCATTTACCCGGAGTATATATTGAAAAAAAAAGTAACCCCAATAAGAGCTACAGAAAAACCCTACCTTTCCACTCTTCGTATGCGTGCACATTGCCTCTATCGCTAAGCTCACACTTCTGCTTTCAGCTTCAAAGGTGGCTATCTCTCTCCTATACGCACCTTTCCATATAGAACACAGAAAGAAAGCTAAACAAAGAGAAGAGAGTTCCAATCATGGCGGACCTTACGTCTATGGGAGAAATCACAGCCATAGCCGCCAGGATTGGTGTGGATCTTTCTCAAATCGATCTTGACTCCATTCATCTTCCTCCTGGTGAAGATTGTGGCATACCCAGGTTTTAAATCTTGACTTTCCCTTTTTTTTGTGTTTCTACATTTTTATGATTTATATATGCGCTTTTTATGTGGTGATGCTTATGGGTTTCCTTTCTTTGCTGTAAAGTCTGGGTCTTTTTATTTTTTTTTTGAGTTTGAGTTTATTGTTTTGGTTCATATACTTTGAAGATTAGAAATTTCTAGTGTTTTTGATGGGTTTTTGAGTTTGTTGGTTTTATTTTATGTTTATATCCAGTTCAATATGTTAATATTTTTATGGACGTATATGTCTGGGATTCTTTTCTATACTGTGAGGTTTGGATTTTGTCAATGGCCCTCTATTGAGTGTGTAAGGCCGGTTAATATGTTGTGAAGATTAGACTTTTAGTGTTTTCTTGGGTTTTGCATTTGTGGTTATGAATGTTTTAAATCATTTATGGATTTTGAATATGTTGAGTTTTGCATTTGCGAGTCTTGAATATGTTGAGTTATAGATTCATTACCAAAAACCTTGATTGATAAATGGATTTTTATGTGTTTTTGCATTCTCCTTGAGTTCTGTTCATATGTTGATAAGATATAGTTCATATGTTCTATTGGGGATTTGATATCTCCATTTGTATTTTCAGACACTGGGTAATACCTTAATTTATATATGAATTTTTATGTGTTTCTGCTTGGTTTCGTTTCTTTTGTTTGAAGTTTAGGTTCTTTTGGTTTGTGATTGTGGTTTTGTTTGAAGTTTAGGTTCTTTTGTTTGGTAATTGTGGTTTTGGTTCATACCGATAAAGAAAGGGTTTGTAGAGTTTAAATCCTCTTTAGTTCATATACTATGAAAATGGGTTTTGTATTTTTTCCTTTGGTTTTGAATTTGTATAGTATTTGGATATTATCAGTGATGATGACGACTTAATGGAGGAGGACCCATTGGAGTTTGATGCTGGTTTTGGGAACATACTGGTGGTGGACAATCTTCCTGTGGTACCTAAAGAGAAATTTGAGAAGTTGGAAGGAGTAGTTCGGAAAATTTACAGCCAACTTGGTGTTATTAAGGAGGATGGTCTCTGGATGCCTGTTGATCCTGAGACTCAGAAAACCCTTGGGTACTGCTTCATCGAGTATAATACTCCTCAGGTACTCCATTTTTTTCTCCTTAGACTATGTGTGAGACTTGTAACTGAATTGTGGAAGATGTTAACCAGTGTCATGTTGCTATGTTTTTCTGCTATAGGAAGCTGAGCTGAGTAAGGAAAATACACATGGATACAAGTTAGATAGGTCACATATATTTGCTGTTAACATGTTCGATGATATTGAGAAATTCCTGAAAGTTCCTGATGAGTGGGCTCCACCAGAGATCAAGCCTTATGTTCCAGGGGTTAGGCTCTTCACCAGCTGTTTTTTTGTGTCTTAAATATTAGTTTTTCATTCATCTGCTAACATTGAAATGTTTGTATCCTGGCAGGAGAATCTGCAACAGTGGCTTACTGATGAGAAAGCTAGAGACCAGTTTGTGATTCGGGCTGGCAATGACACAGAGGTCCTATGGAATGATGCAAGACAGTTGAAGCCTGAGCTTGTTTACAAACGTTCTGTAAGTGAACCTATATCCTCTTTTTGCTCATTTAGCTATCCATTCGTGGGGGTTTTTGGTACTGTTTAGTGTCTCATATTTTCAGAATTTGAAATGGGTCTTGTACAGAAACTGTTTCTTTAAAAGTTTTTTTTTCTTTTATGAAGATGGTAAATTACTGAACTTTTGCTAACGATGTCTCTTTGAGTGCAGTTCTGGACTGAGAGTTTTGTTCAATGGTCCCCTCTGGGAACGTATTTGGCAACAGTTCACAGACAAGGTGCTGCAATTTGGGGTGGTGCCACCACTTTCAACCGTCTGATGCGCTATGCACATCCACAGGTTAGTTTCTGTTCATTTTCTAATGAACCTTTGCAGGTGTTTTGTGACTTACCTCTGCTGGCTTTAAATTCAGGTAAAGCTGATTGATTTCTCCCCTGGTGAGAGATATCTGGTGACATACAGCAGCCACGAACCAAGTAACCCCCGTGACACTCATGTAAGTCTGAGCTTTATTGTGTTTGTGTATCTGATTGTGGCCATACTGGATTGTCTCTAATATAGATTTCTTTCAGAGGGTTGTGCTAAATATTTTTGATGTGAGAACTGGGAAAGTGATGAGAGATTTCAAGGGAAGTGCCGATGAATTTGCAGTTGGAGGAACTGGAGGTGTTACTGGTGTGTCGTGGCCAGTTTTTAGGTGAGATTTGATCCTATTGTAAGAGACGTTTTCTATCCTTTTCTGCTACCTGTTGTTAAAGTTATACCTAACATTTGCAAACTCTTGCATGCTCGAGTGCATACACGATTCCTCAGAAATATAATGAGAAGTGGGGCTGCAATACTTTCTTAACTTTCTTTTTGAGATGATTTCAGGTGGAGTGGTGGTAAAGAAGACAAGTACTTTGCAAGAATAGGAAAGAATGTCATCTCTGTTTATGAAACAGAGACTTTCTCTCTTATTGACAAGAAATCTATCAAGGTTGAAAATGTTATGGATTTTAGCTGGTCGCCAGCAGATCCAATTCTTGCACTTTTTGTTCCTGAATGCGGAAATCAACCTGCCAGGGTTTGTGCTAAAACGTTTATGCAAGTCATCACTAATTTGGAGGAACTACTTGTATTTGCATTTGAATTAAACCTGTATTAAATTGACAGGTCAGTCTTGTGCAAATCCCAAGCAAAGAGGAGTTGAGGCAGAAGAATCTCTTCAGTGTTAGTGATTGCAAAATGTATTGGCAAAGCAATGGAGACTACCTTGCTGTCAAAGTTGACCGGTACACGAAGACTAAGAAAAGCACTTACACTGGTTTTGAGCTGTTCAGAATCAAAGAACGGGACATTCCGATTGAGGTTTTGGAGCTCGACAACAAGAACGACAAAATCATTGCATTTGCCTGGGAGCCAAAGGGTCACAGATTTGCTGTTATCCATGGTGACAACCCTAGGCCAGACATCAGTTTCTATTCTGTGCGGTCTGGCACTAACACGGGCCGTGTTTCAAAGCTGACAACTCTCAAGGGAAAGCAGGCTAATGCTCTCTACTGGTCACCTGGAGGCCGCTTCCTTATTTTGGCTGGACTGAAAGGTTTCAATGGGCAGTTGGAATTCTTTGATGTAGATGAGCTTGAAACCATGGCATCTGCTGAGCATTTTATGGCCACAGATGTTGAATGGGATCCTACTGGAAGGTATTGAATTTCTCTCTTTCATTAGTTTTGCCTTGAGACACCCTATTTTGGTTCTTAAACTTTTGCTTTATTGTGCATTTCAAGGTATGTAGCAACATCTGTTACCTCGGTTCATGAGATGGAAAATGGATTCAACATTTGGTCTTTCAATGGAAAGCTGTTGTATAGGATACTTAAGGATCATTTCTTCCAGGTAACAGTCTTTCCTTACATTGTTCGCTGTACTTGTTCCTACTTTGTCCTATAAGCGACTTAGTCACACTGCTCGAATTATTCTGCCTCCTAAATTGTTACTATATGTTTGGGATGGTTACTGATCCTTAGCCCCCCGCACGGATATGTGTTTTTTACATGCTATACCTGATGCTCTAGGGCTGGTTTTCTGTTAGTTGATGTGCTAGGACTTGTGTAATCTCAGCACTAAGGGTTTGCTGCAGCTTTTACTATGCAGTCGCAGAACGGGCAATTACTGATTTCCTGTTGTCTTTCGAATGCTGCTAATGTATATTTGACGCAATTTCCCTGTTCATCGTCTCGTATTTCTCTGGGTACTCATCTATATAGCAAATGCTTCTTGTTTGCTGCAGTATTTGTGGCGCCCCAGGCCACCATCTTTCTTGAGCAAGGAGAAAGAGGAAGAGATTGCTAAGAACTTGAAAAGATACAGCAAGAAGTATGAGGCAGAGGATCAGGATGTTTCATTGCAATTGAGTGAGCAAGATCGTGAGAAGCGGAAGAAGTTGAAAGAAGAATGGGAAGCATGGATTAACGAGTGGAAGCGGCTGCATGAAGAGGAGAAAATGGAGAGGGAGAAGTTGCGTGATGGGGAAGCAAGTGACGAAGAGGAGGAATACGAGGCAAAGGAAGTTGAAGTCGAGGAAATAATAAATGTTACTGAGGAGATTATTCCTTTTGAAGAGAGCCAACAGTGAATTCAAGAGTTTGAGAAACCCGGTCCAACATTTTCCGCGAGAGCTGCTATTAAGGAGAAGCGAATTGAGAGAGCTTTAGGTAGGATATTTGGTTAAAAACCTTTGTTTTCTTTTTGTTTCTTGTTCCAACTCATTTTCTTTTATTTTCTTGTTTGTTGATTATACTATACGCAGTTTTGTCTGTTAACTAGCCCAAAATTCCTGTTACCATGGGCAATGAATTTGATCACAGAAACTTGATTATTTTGTTGGGTATCTGCAAGGATCTCGTACACAAATTGGTCACTTGTGCAAATCTTAAACAGCTATTTCAACTGCACATGAACTGTTTATGCAGCAAGTTTCTGTGGTTACCACCAAAGCTTACATTGCAATGGGTATTTTTCACACAATAAAGGTGGGTTCTATTTTCCATGCTCCTTTTTCAAAGTAGTTGGCCGTGTACCGGTAGTTATCTTTTTTTTCTATTTAGTTACTGGTAGTTATTCTGCACAAATAAACCAGTTAGTGTGGTTGTCGCGGGGAAAACAAGCAGAAGTTCCTTTTTTTTTTTTTAAAATGAATCTCCATTCTGCCGAGGAAGGCTAAGCTATGGCAATGTTTTTGTATCTGCTTTCGGTGATTTACTTCAGTAACTACATTTCGATTGCACTCAGTGGAAATAAACCAATCTGTGGAATAACATTTTGTTATAGCAGTCAAGTTTTTTTATGTTATAATAACCTTTTCTTTATAACAGTTATAATTTACCATTTTAACGTTACACTCTGTATAAACACTTCTGTAACAATTTAGCTCGAATATTAATTGAATTTATTATTTTCACTTATGTTAGTTGTCATTTATTTATTTTTAATAACAAAGAAAGCACTACTAATGCTTTGTTGTCATAAAGCCACATTATATTTTGAATCTTCAATACAGTACACCAATTTTGACAAAGAAAATTACATCGATATATACTTGTTAATAATGTATTAGCTTATCTTTTTTGAGGTTTTCAATCTTAGTAAAATTTTATCTTTTATGTGTTTTAAAAAAAAATAAAAACTGATTCTTTGTTTAATATTTTTCTATAATTACTAAATAATATTTAGACTTCAAACTCTTGTATAACAAAAAGGCAAAAAAATGAAAAATTTGATTATACCAATGGGAACTTGCGATCTTGCTTCCATTTTTCTGCCTGAGTGCGCAGAATGTGACGTGTGATCTTCATTCTTACCTTGACCTTTCTAAACATGTTGGACGGCACCCTGTAAATCAATTCGAGAATTCACATCACATCCTATCATTCCATTTTTACTTCATTGGCTAAATGCGATAAAGAGATGGCTTTTTATGGTTAACGTTTTACTATTTAATGAAAGGCTGGGTCTTGGTGTAGGAGAGCATTAATATTTACATTTGCATTAGAATACAAAAATGCAACCCCTAAGGACTGGATTTTGCAATAATTTTACATCGTTACCATCTCTTTAACTCCGGCTTTGACAGTGAACCTACCATTATCAACTTCTTCTGTTCAGTCAAAAGAGAAGTACATTATTCCATATAATCTGAGCAACTTCACAAAATCTCAAATAGTCAGTCAAATGTCTCAAAGGAACAGTATCTAAACCTGTGCCAGTCTCCAAGCAATGAGTTTCTTGGATTTTCACTTGACCTTACAAAGAACAGCAGAATGCAATCTTTATCCCTTCCCTGCAAAGAATAGATTATATTAGGGAATGTCCTTTCTACCTAAGACTATATGATGTATCCGTGAGATGTACGGGCTCAATTGTTATTTTTTGGCTCTCCTTGTTGTCTTTTTTTTAATATTTCATGGTCTATTGCTAATTATACACTTTTTACGCCATTAGGGAAAGAAGAAAGAGAAGAGACTTTTTGTGTAATAACGTATAGAACTACGATTACCAGTATTGTTATTTATTTTTTGTACTATGTGCATTTTAATTTTTCTGAAATCGTATTACTATACCAATCACTTTGTAATACTTGTCAAAGTTTGATACTTTATTATACATGATTAGATAATAATTCAAGTACAATTTAAATTATTTCTACATAGGGTCTACACCTTTTTATTTTAAATTTTTTTTGCACCACCAAACTTAAAGTTAATACTATAAAATATTGATTAAAAATTCAGTAGAAAAATAAGTCGGGATGTATTTTTCTCATCGTTTAAATTGATATATAGTTTTATTCTTTTAGTATTTTCAATTGTGTTAATGCATTACCTTTTCTTTTCATACTAATCAAAATTTGAATAATAAAACATATTAATTTTATTCCCAAATAGTTGATGAAAAGGTATTTTTTTGGTTCTTTGAAATAATAATCGTTATTTTTAATTATTAAGAGTTTTTAACAAGAAAATTTGTATTTTATTCTAGTTTAATGACATAATATTAAAAATAAATTAATTTTTCGATCACTCTAAATAATAAATACTTAATCAATATTACCATAGTAAATAATATTTTGTTCTAGTATGTTACCATATTTTTTTTACTTAGGTGAACATTTGAATTATAAAATTACCAAGAAGATAATTTTTCTTGTTAAAAGTACTTATTGAAATAATAATAATAATAACAATCAAGTAATATATTTAACGAACATAGTGAAAGTTGAATGGAAGTGGGGTCCGCATGAAGAATTTAGTAGTATGGTCATGTTACCACAACCAAACTTTTGAGCCTAGTATACAAGTAAATAATGCACTAATATATTTAAAATAACCATTATGCCCTTGGTCAACCTCGCCTTCTCTTTTCTATATAATAGAAAAATCAAGTTATTTGACGTAGCTGCAGGACCACCATGAGCCACAGAAAATGATTCTAGAAGTAAACAGTCGTGTAGATTGGATCGTTCATGAATTGCCAAACGAGCTTCTTGGGGCTAATAGCTGGTACAGATAATCTTAAGCGGTCGAGGATAGATGACAAACGAACTGGACGAGGAATTAAGGCTTTTTCTAGGCCAAGGTCAGGTGAACATAAGTGTCTATGAAGTAGCATTGTGATATGCGAGGGATTAGACTTCTTGTTCTGGGCTACGGTATTCAGAAGTTTTAGGCTTCTTGAACTTCTGTTTCAGAAACGGAAAGCCAACCATTTTTCTGCTCTCTACTTCGAGCTGGCATTCAGGACCCTATAGTTCAAAATTGTACTAGGTCAGCCTATGTGTGTAGTTGACCGTTGCCAACGTGTCAGAGGATAACCATAGACAGATATATTTCTAGTAAGGCTGGACTACTGATTTCCTTTCCCCTTCTACGATACCCTGCCATAAAGCAGCTGTCTTTTTTAACGAATAAGAAAAGTTGCAAATTTAAGATGTTTTTCAAGAATGTAATTACATCAACATATATTACCTGGTATTTATCAACGGTATGTCTCTGCATAGGCTCTTAGTTATGGACCTGGAGATCAAGAGGAGTAGGAGGAAGAAGGCGGGTGTAGGCAACCTAAGATCAAGTGGAGTAACTTGACCAGGGACAAAGCTTAGGAGTTAGGGGAGAAGTATTTGGCTATGAGGGCCTGGATGAGTATGGGGGACGCGACTAGTATGTGGTCCGTGACTGCGAATTGCATTAGGGTAGCTGCAAGAGAGGTCTTAGGGGTTATAAAGGGTTCCCCTGGGGTCATAAAGGGGACTGGTGGTGGAATGGAGAGGTTCAAGGTAAAGTGGAAGCTAAGAAAGCTGCTTATGTGAAGCTAGTAGAGAGTACAAACGAGAAGGAAAAAAGGACCTATCGGGAGTGTTACATAAAGGCAAAGAAAGAGGCAAAGTTAGCAATCACGACGGCTAAGAACGCAACATTTGCTCGTTTGTACGAGGAACTCGAGGGCAAAGGTGGGGACAAGAGGTTGTACCGGTTGGCCAAGGTGAGGGAGAGGAAAGCCCGGGACTTAGACCAAGTCAAATGCATCAAGGACGAGGATGGTAAAGTGCTGATGGACGAGGCACTTATTAGGAGAAGATGGCATACATACTTCCATAAACTGTTGAATGAGGAGGGGGATAGACGCATTGTGCTGGGTGAGTTGGAGCACTCTGAGAGTTGGCGAGATTTTGGGTACTGTAGGCGGATTACGGTAGAGGAAGTGGCAGGAGCGATGCATCAGATGTGCAGGGGTAGAGCAATGGGGCTAGACGAAATCCCGGTGGAATTCTGGAAGAGCGCAGGGCGGGTAGGTTTGGAGTGACTCGCTAGGCTATTTAATGTTATTTTTAAGGCGAAGAAGATTCCCGAAGAATGGAGGTGGAGTACGATGGTTCCGCTTTACTAGAACAAGGGTGATATCTAAAATTACAACAATTATAGGGGTATCAAGTTATTGAGTCACACTATGAAGGTTTGGGAGAGAGTGGTGGAGGCCAGGGTGAGGAGGTGCATGGCTATTTCCGATAATCAGTTTGGATTTATGCGGGGGCGTTCGACTACGGAAGCGATTCATCTGGTAAGGAGATTAGTGGAGCAGTACAGAGAAAGGAAGAAGGATTTGCATATGGTGTTTATTGACCTTGAGAAGGCATACGATAAAGTTACGAGGGAGGTCCTATGGAGGTGTTTGGAGGTTAGCGGCGTTCCGGTAGCGTACATTAGGGTGATTAAGGATATGTATGATGAGGCTAAGACTCGGGTGAGAACTGTGGGTGGTGACTCGGACCATTTTCCTGTGGTGATGGGGTTGCACCAGGGATTGGCTCTTAACCCATTTTTATTTGCCTTGGTGATGGATGTACTATCGCGTCACATCCAAGGGGAGGTGCCTTGGTGCATGCTATTTGCCGATGATATCGTGTTGATTGACGAGACGCGTAGCGAAGTTAACGCGAGGTTGGAGGTTTGGAGACAGACCTTGGAGTCTAAAGGTTTCAAATTGAGTAGAACCAAAACATAATGCTTGGAGTGTAAGTTCAGTGACGGGACCGATGATGCAGATGTAGAGGTTAAGCTTGATGCTCAAGTTATCCCCAAGAGAGTGAGTTTTAAGTATCTCGGGTCTATTATCCAGGGTAATGGGGAGATTGACGAAGATGTCACGCATCGCATCGGAGCGGGATGGATGAAGTGGAGGCTCGCTTCCGGTGTTTTGTGTGATAGGAATGTACCGCTAAGACTTAAGGGTAAGTTTTATCGAGTGGTGGTTCGACCGGCTATGTTGTATGGGGCTGAGTGTTGGCTAGTCAAGAACTCCCACGTGCAGAAGATGAGAGTAGCAGAGATGAGGATGTTGAGATGGATGTGTGGGTGCACCAGGAAAGATAAGATTAAGAATGAAGTTATCCGGGACAGAGTGGGAGTAGCCTCCATGGAGGACAAGATGCGTGAGTCGAGACTGCGATGGTTCAGACATATTAAGAGAAGAAGCATTGATGCTCCTGTTAGGAGGTGTGAGACGTTGGCCATGGAGAGTTTGAGAAGAGGTCGAGAGAGGCCTAAGAAGTATTAAGAGAAGAAGCATCGATGGTCCTTATTTTTTTATTTTTTATTTTTTTATTTTATTTTATTTTCTTTATTTTATTTTTTTAATTTTTTGGTTTTTAGCCGAAGGTCTGTTGGAAACAGCCTCTCTACCTGCACTAGGTAGGAGTAAGGTTTGCGTACAGACTACCCTCCCCAGACCCCACATGTTGGGACTACACTGAATTTGTTGTTGTTGTTGTACGTATCTCCCCTGATGTGGAAACAGCTTGCCGGATAAGATCTGCCTAAGAGTTGTAGGGTGAAATGATGCCTATATCTTCCTCCAATATACCTCTGCTCAACAACCTACGCGCGATCTCTAGGCCAAAATCATCATACAGAAATTGCAGCTTAATACATTTCTTGTGATCCGAATTCCGATGCTAATTAATGATCATTAATATTCATGGAAGAAGCAAGAGGCATTCATACCTCAGCAATGATATTTGCTTCCATTGGGTTATTACAGCTTTACCGTCATTTGTTTCAAATGCAAGCAACAAATCTAGTATGGAAAAACAGATAAGGCAACAGCTTAGGACAAGAACGTTTAAACTGCATTTGACAAGCCTGCATAATTTGATTTGAGATAGAAATTTGCCTGACCTGTGTTTATAAAGACGACAGGTCTGTCTGGATTCATAGCCTGTCAAGACAGATCATACCAGGTTACTTCACAGAATAAGACGACAAGCAGTTGGGGGATTAACCCTCACTATTTATTCAACATATTTTCTGGAAGGAATATAATTGCTTAATGAGATCATTCTTGTCAGATAATGATCACACCAAGTCACTGCACTAAATCTCTCCCTTGTAAAATTTCTCCTACTGTTTTCCTACATTGCCATCACGACCTTTGTATACAAAGTTGAACTCCTCCTTGTCCGTTAAGTACAACTTTGTATGAATCATTACTATGGTAAGAATCATCCTTTCTAAGGACCTTTAAGATTGTGCAATGAGATATTTTGGACAGCAGGTAGACAATTTTCACTTTTTGAAACACAAGAGATCAACCAACAATTCGGTCTTATTAATAAAAGGGTAGTGAAGAATATGTTTTAGGCTATTCTGTTTTCTCCTCAGTAGTCTAAATCTATTAGATCAACCAATAAAAACCTCAGAATTCAAAAGTAGTAGTGCTTCAGTTAGAAATTGGATCTTTTTATTTTCTCGAGGCTGCGGACAGAAAAGAATGGACAGGCAAAAGATGTCTTATATTGTGTCTATTTACCAGACGTAAAAACTAAAAACTAAAAAGTGCACTAGGTTTTACGTGAGCCCTCTTTAATTTGAGTGCATATACCTAAATAAGCACATCGAAAAAGTATATATAAATGAAAGCGTAAAACACTTTAAGATGAGAGTGTGGTTATGACATGAAAATATGAGCGGGCTTGCTCCTTTGAGAAGCAAGTAGAAAGTGCAGATTTGAGTGGGAGTTTTTTTGCCAGTATTAACTTTGCAGAAATGAACCAGCAGCTCAAACGCTTAACTTATATACAGGGAAGAACTTATGAGTGCTTAGAGAATGGACAAGTTTCACCAGGTGTATTTTCATCCAGGTACCAATCTCTTTATAAAAGGTGCAGGCCTCTGTAGTTTGGAATATATAGAATAAAGTTGTATCATACTTGGAAGCGCAATCTATTTTCCATCCTAAGATCATTCTTTCTAGCTGAGGCAGGCCTCTTATGTTTGGATCATTACTAGAATAAAGCAGCATTGTACTTGTAAGCAATGTAATCACTGACTATTACCTCCTTTATCCCCGTAGGTCCAGACGGCAATGTTGTGTACTTGATTTTGGCATTTTCTACTTGAGAAGAACCACATCGCAATCTGTGACCATATATCAAGGCATTTGATAATTCCATTATGGCTGCACACATGCGGTATTGCAAGTTGTAGCACAGTAGTGGCAACTATATTAACCGAAACGAACTTCAGAGGTGGAAAGAAACATCTTATTGAAATTTGAAGATACCTGGCTTTGCAAAGCACAATTTGCTTGGGGATGAGCTTCTGAGAGTCTGCAGAAAAGGCTTACTGCCATTCCGTTTTCTCTAGCCTCTGCACTCTAATATGGAAACAGTTCGAAGGTTTTGGTATCACAAGCTACACAAGCATTGGAGCTCAACACAAAGAGAATCAAGGATACCTGGACGAGTGGTGGTAATTGATAATGATCACCAACTAGAACAAATTTTGATGCAAATGTCATTGGTTCCAATGATACCTGGATTATAAATCTAATATTGTCATTTGTTTTTCAAGAAAGGACTTGTCATCTGGTGACAAATGTAGTTCATAAAAATAACTAGCTCTAAAAACATAGAAACAGAAAAGCAAAAGAGATTGTTTTGGGGGTAAGGAACTTAAGGCTGTACAACAAAAGTCTATTATTTAGGTGGCTTTGGAGATATAATGATGAAAGCAATAGGTTATGGAAACAACTCATAGATGTCAAATATGGCAGGAAGGATTTTTGGACTCCTCGTGCAGTCCAATCCTCTTCCAAAGGCGGACTTTGGAGCACTATCAGTAGTCTATGGCATGAATGTAGTCAGTTTGTAAAGTTGAAGCTAGGGAATGGTAAAAATATCCAATTCTGGACTGATGTATGGATGGGGAATGAAAGTCTCAACTCAAAATTTCCAGTTTTATATCGCTGCTCCTCTGACAAGAATGGGAAGGTAGTAGGCGTTTACTCAAGTAATGGCTGGCAGTTGATCTTCAGGAGGGGCCTTAATGACTGGGTAGTAGATTAATTCGCTCAGTTAATGCAATTGCTGGACATTGTCAGTATGGAAGGCAATAGGAGAGATTCAATGATTTGGGCAGCAAGTAATGATGGGAAATTCATAGTTAGCAGAGGTTATACTCTTTTACAGAAGCAACAAGGGAGGTATGAATCTGATTGGCCATGGAAAGCAATATGGAAATCAAAAGCTCCTGTTAAAGTAGCATGTTTTTGGTGAGTGGCAGCAAATGAAGCTTGTTTAAGTCAGGATAATCTACAGAAGAGAGAAACTATTTTAATTAATAGATGCTATATGTGTGAAGAAGAATTAGAAACAGTTAATCATCTCCTCATTCATTGCAAAGTGGCATGACAGTGTTGGGAGCTATTCCTTGGTTTGTATGGTATCAAATGGGTTATGCCACAAAATGTAAAAAGTCTGCTGGAGACATGGCAACGTCAACCAGTGGCAAGAAGTCAGCAGGCAATGTGAGAACAAACCCCCTATGTGTCTTATGGACAACATGGTTGGAGAGAAACAGAGTTTTCTTTGAAGGGATAAGACAGCATGTATCCAGGATTAAAAATAGATGTCTTTTGAATTTGTTGTTTTGGTGTAAAAGGAGTGTTATTGAAAATCTAGAACAATACACATATTTCTTAGAGGAGATAATTGATTTGTAGTTGATAAGTATTATGGCAGTTTTTGGTCTGGTGTAATTGTACCATCTTGGTACCTTCATTAATAAAACTTTACCTTATCAAAAAAATAAAAAGATTGTTAACTGGGATATATAGAACAGTTGCAATCAGCAATAGTATTGACCAAAATGTTCAAATGCACTACAACACAAGCTATAGAAACGTACCGGCAACGTAGTTTGTCCGGCTTCATCCATGATACACACATCAAATCTCTTGTTTGAAAGCAATGGGCTAGTTATGCCCAAACACGTAACAACAACTTTCCTTTGCTTTATATCTTCAAGACCATGAGCGTCCATCACTATAGGAGAAAGTCCAGCAGTAAATTAGTATTCCGTGGGCCAGTCATGAAGCAAACTCTTTGACAAAGTTACCAGAAACCAACTTGATAAGCAATTCTCTCGAACCTCCTCGTGTACAACCTCATATCTTCCAATACGAATAAAACCTATACCCTGCAACAGTATATATGTTTGTCCCAATGTCTAATGAGGTGGTAATGCAGTAGGATTTGTATGTAAATGTAAAAGCACTACATTACTTGTGCCTTGTGGTTGGCAGTCAGCAAAAGCATACCAGAGAATGAAAGCACTAGGAAAAATAAATGATACTTCGTAATATGTAGGTGAAGCATGTCGAGAAATCATTCCTAGCAGGACATTTCAAAAAAACCATGCCCTTAGAGGAAGAAGAAAAGAGAGATTTTCCTCGATAACGCTTACATGTCAGTCAATCAGCTTCATTTTACTTGCAGAGAGGTTGCGTATAGTTGAATATCTAAATGGATAAAAATAAGGATCTCTAACTTGATACATTTATACACGAAGAGGTAATTGCATTATTTTTTACCTTAGAAATCAGCAGGCTCTTGATTTGATCTAAATCTATGTGAGGATAAGAGTTATAAGGATAGAACTTTGGTTTTTTGCCATGAAAATATCTCTCACTTTCCATCCCCCATGTTGTCTACATTCTACTATAACAGAAATAGAGGAAATTATTCAAGTGTATTGTGTTGCGGAAGCCGAATATATAGAGAGTGATTAAATCACAATTACTATATCTAAAGGTAGCTAATAAATAGTAAATGAGACAATAATAAAAGGAACACCAGAAATTAACGAGGTTCAGCAAAATTTGATTTTTGCCTAGTCCTCGGACACAATCAACTCAAACTTTATTTCACTCCAAAAATGCAAGTGAAATACTACAAGAGAGAAAGAAGATTCAAATGACTTTAGGATATAAGAAGGCAAGTGAGAGATATTTTCAAATGAACAAAACCCTTGCTATTTATAGAAGGAAAATTGCCTTAATAATGTCATGCATAACATCATATTAAGTGTGATCATGCAATATAAATGCATGAAAATATATTTATCAATTTCTTCCAAAAAAGAGGCTTCAAATGTTCACACTAGTTCAATTAATCTTGCCATCAAATTCAACAAATCTCCACCTTGGCAAGATTCTACCTTTTCAATTTTCTCTCATTGATAGATTTTGATTGTGTCTTCAACTTCAATCTTCAAGGTTCAACAACGTTGATCAAGTTCATACAATGTTGAAACTTGATCGCAGTCACTACTTATGTTAGCATATCGGCAGGGTTGTCTGTAGTCTGAATTTTCTGTATCATGACTCCACCTTCTTCTATAATATCTCGTATAAAGTGATATCGAACATCAATGTGCTTCGTCCTTGCATGATAAACTTGGTTCTTTGCTAATTGGATAACACTCTGACTATCACAAAATAGTGTGATGCTTTCTTGACCAATACCAAGCTCTCTAAGCAACCCTTGAAGCCAAATTGCCTCTTTTACAGCCTCCGTAATTGCCATGTACTCTGCCTCAGTAGTAGACAAAGCAACCGTTGACTATAAAGTACACTTCCAACTAACTGGTGCATTTGCAAAAGTGAAAACATAACCAGTAGTTGATCTACGCTTGTCCAAATCACCCGCATAATCCGAATCACAATATCCAACCAGATATTGACCTTCCTGCTCAAAAATCAATCCAACATCTAAAGTATTACAAATGTACCGTAGAATCCATTTCAGAGCTTGCCAATGCTCCTTTCCTGGATCATGCATATACCTGCTTACAACTCCTATAGCATATGAAATATCAGGTCCTGTGCAAACCATTGCATACATCAAGCTACCAACGGCATTCGCATATGGCAATCTTGACATATACTCTCGTTCAACTTCATTTTTCGGCGACATAGCAGCACTAAGCTTAAAATGAGGAGCAAGATGAGTGCTAACCGACTTCGTGTTGTTATTCATGCCAAATCGATCGATTACTCTCCTCAAGTATTCTTTCTGAGATAGATAAAGTTTCTTTAAATGTCTATTTTTTTTATCTCCATACCAAGAATTTTCTTCGCCTCACCCAAATCCTTCATCTCAAACTCCTTTCTTAGTTGAATCTTCAACTTCTCAATTTCCTCTTGACTTTTAGAAGCTATCAACATATCATCAACGTATAGGAGAAGATATATGAAAAATCCGTCTTCAAGCTTGCGCAAATACACACAATGATCGTATTTGCTTCTTCTGTACTTCTGCCGCAACATAAACTTGTCAAATCGTTTGTACCATTCTCTAGAAGATTGTTTCAATCCGTACAACGATTTTTCAAGTTTGCACACCATATTTTCCTTTCCAACAACTTTGAATCCTTCTGGCTGAGTCATATAGATTTCCTCTTCCAAGTCTCCTGTAAAAATGCAGTTTTTACATCTAACTGAACTAGTTCCAAATTCAACTGTGCTACCAAAGCCAACAAAACTCTAATGGAGGAGTGTTTCACGACTGGAGAAAACACCTCATTGTAATCAATTCCTCCTTTTGAGCGTACCCTTTGGCCACCAATCTTGCTTTGTAGCGAACATCTTCTTGGTTAGGAAATCCTTCTTTCTTTGGAAATACCCATTTGCACCCAATTGCTTTCTTGCCCTTCGGGAGATTGGCCAATTCCCATGTGTGATTCAGATGAAGGGACTGCATTTCTTCATTCATGGCAATCCTCCACTTATCTTCTTTTAAACTTTGCACTGCATCTTTATAAGTGGTAAGAACACCATCAGCTACAATTGAAGCTGCACAAGCCACCGTTTCTATGAGACGAACAAGTTTCGTTATTGTTCTTTTTGTTTTGCTGGTTGCTATTGATTCAAGTTGTTGTTGAGGTTCCTGAGTTGGAATCTCCCCCTCTGCTGGCTCTACTTCCAGAGGAAAATCTTCTGATGTTTCTTCGTTTTCTCCCTGTGTTGAAAAAATTAATTTTCCCTCAAACTCCACCTGCTTTGAAGCACCATTAGTTTGTTTGACATCTTCAACTGTCACCTTATTTGTTATGGCAGATTCATCAAAGGTAACATCTCTGCTGAGTATAATTTTCCTTGTCTTCGGACACCATAAGCGGTATCCTTTGACTCCAGAAGTAATCCCCATAAATATAGCCTTTTTGCTCTCGGATCCAATTTTGACTCTTTCACATGATAGTATGCAATTGAGCCAAACACATGCAAAAAATTATAATCTTCAGCAGGTTTTCCATACCATTTTTCAAATGGTGTCTTGCCTCCAATGGCGGCAGATGGTAGACAATTAATGAGGTGGCATGCATATGTAATTGCCTCAACCCAAAATTCTTTGCCCAAGCCAGCATTGGACAACATACATCGTACCTTCTCCAGCAAGGTCCGGTTCATACGTTCTGCCACTCCATTCTGTTGTGGTGTATGTCTGACAGTGAAGTGTCGGACGATGCCATCATTTTCACAGACCTTATTGAAATGATCATTTTTGTATTCACCTCCATTGTCTGTGCGAATACACTTGATCCTCCTGCCTGTTTGATTCTCCACCATCATCTTCCATTTGAGAAAAATTCCCAACACTTCGTCTTTCCTCTTCATTGTATACACCCACACTCTTCGTGAAAAATCATCAACAAAGGTTATAAAATAGTGCTTCCCACCCAATGAGGGTGTTTTGGAAGAACCCCAAACATCAGAATGTACATAATCCAAAATACCTTTAGTATTATGGATCGCTGTACCAAATTTAACCCTTGTCTGTTTCCCTTTGACACAATGCTCGCAAAACTCCAAGTTGCAAGTCTTTACTCCTTTTAACAATCCTTGATCTGATAGAGTTTTCAAGGATTTTCCTCCAGCATGTCCCAAGCGCATGTGCCATAGCCTAGTTGCTTCTGCCTCTTTGTCGTCACTGGATTTCACTGTTGCTATCCCAATAATTATACTACCATGATAGTGGTACATGTTATTGTTCTTCCGATTGGCCTTTATTACCACTAGTGCACCGGAGCATATTCTCATCACTCCATTTTCTGCAATGATTTTGAACCCTTTTGATTCTAGGGCTCCCACAGAGATGAGATTCTTCTTTAAATCCGGTACATATCGAACATCTGTTAATGTTCTGATCATTCCATCATGGTTCGTTAATTGTATTGAACCAACTCCATATGAGGTAAGAGGGATGTTATCCGTTGTGTGGACGACTCCATATTCTTCTTCTTGAAAATCCACGAACCAGTCCCGGTTGGGACACATATGATAGATACAAGCTGAATCCAACAACCATATGTCACATGGTTTGAATGACTCAGTTGTAACTGGTGAGAAATCAGAGTCATCACAATCAGCTACATTTGAATCCATGACAACCTTCCCATTGTTAGGTTTGGTCTTGTTTTTCAACTTTGGACAGTCTTTCTTCCAGTGCCCCTTTTCTCGGCAAAATGCGCATTCATCTTTGCTGGGCCTGGATCTTGACTTGGATCTTCCTTTCTTCGTTCTCATATGATTTTGAGAACGGCCTCTCACGACCAATGCTTCTCCTTCTCCGCCCTTCTGTTTTTCTCCCTTTCTTTGTTCATAACTGTACAAAGCCGAACAAACTTCTTTGAGAGAAACTTCGTCATTTCCATGGAGTAAAGTAGTTTCAAAGTGCTCGTACTCATCAGGAAGCGACCCCAACAACAGCAAGGCCAAGTCACCATCATCAAAAGTTGCGTCCATATTTTGCAAATCTGTGACCAACTTATTGAAACTGGTGATATGCTCATTCATTGTGGTACCAGGAACATAGGTTCGGCGAAACAATTTTTTTTTCATGTACAATTTATTTTGGCTGTTTTTCTTAAAAAAATTATCCTCCAGTGCTTTCCATAATTTACTTGCAGAAGTTTCCTTTGTGTATGGATATTTTTGCTCTCTAGCAAGGTAGGATCGAATGGTACCGCAAGCAACACGGTTGATAATTTTCCAATCTTCTTCTCCAATAACATTTGGTTTCCTTTCTTCAATGGCAAGATCTAGACCTTGTTGAAAAAGAACATCTAGAACCTCGCCTTGCCACATCCCAAAACGTCCTGACCCGTCAAAAATTTCTACTGCAAATTTCGCATTTGACACAATTCTTGTCATAAGCGAAGATGCCAACAATGACGTATTATTGACACTTGATGTAGATTCTTCTTGTTTATTATCTCCCATTTGTGCTACATACACTATTTATTTGCTGACAATACAGAACATCAAAGTAATTCTTTTATGATGTGGAAGTTAAGACTATGCTGCAACCACAGAGCATACTAAGATAGAACCTTGGCTCTGATACCAATTGTTGCGGAAGCCGAATATATAGAGAGTGATTAAATCACAACTACTATATCTAAAGGTAGCTAACAAATAGTAAATGAGACAATAATAAAAGGAACACCAGAAATTCGAGGTTCAACAAAATTTGATTTTTGCCTAGTCCTCGGACNTATATCTAAAGGTAGCTAATAAATAGTAAATGAGACAATAATAAAAGGAACACCAGAAATTAACGAGGTTCAGCAAAATTTGATTTTTGCCTAGTCCTCGGACACAATCAACTCAAACTTTATTTCACTCCAAAAATGCAAGTGAAATACTACAAGAGAGAAAGAAGATTCAAATGCCTTTAGGAGATAAGAAGGCAAGTGAGAGATATTTTCAAATGAACAAAACCCTTGCTATTTATAGAAGGGAAATTGCCTTAATAATGTCATGCATGACATCATATTAAGTGTGATCATGCAATGTAAATGCATGAAAATATATTTATCAATTTCTTCCAAAAAGGAGGCTTCAAATGTTCACACTAGTTCAATTAATCTTGCCATCAAATTCAACATATTGGTCCTCTCGAACGAAATAGCTTGATTGTGAATCTGTGTTTTTAAGTATATTCAGCAGATTGATAATAGATGAAATAACAGAGATTCAACTCATTACCACTCATCCCTCAATTGCAAAACTCGCTCTTCTCCACTTTGTTCATTCAGTATGCCCAAAGCCTGAAAGTCATCGTCAGGTGTCCATACATCACTTGGTACAACAGAAATTACATCTTCTAGTACAATGGAAGCTGGCTTAGCTGGTTCATGATGACTATGGGCAAGTTTCTCCTTAGATTTTGGTTAAACCGAAATTACATCTTCTACTTGGTCTAAAAGCTCAATCAATGCCTGAAACAGGATATAAAACCTGTAAGGCACGGGGACTGTCGAAGTACGACTAATTACATTTTCTGCACAAATGGGGTCAGAAATGACTAACAGCAAATAATTACATTAGCTGAAAATGCCAGAACAGTCAAAGACCTTTTTGTGTTGCCTTGAACCAAGCTGATCAGTGATTTCATTATTATTGACCGCATTGGCAGGCTGCATTAATTGCCAGAAATCATCAGAAAAATTTCTACACGAAACGTGACAGATGTTTACTAGTATGACGATGCAGATACTACCTTATCACTGCCGTATGTCAAAGACGGTGGAGTCTGAAAAGGACTCTGACTGTTAGTTACTTCAGTTTTGCTCTGGCAGCTTAAGTTTCCATTGCTTTTGAATACTTGCGGAGTTGAAGCGTGATGAATCCGCCAACACCTTTACCATCTCTGGTAATTGTTTGGACACGGCATGAAGTCGTTCATTCACTGGAGATATTCTCCATGTTACTTCATCACCTCCATTATCCTGGCTTTGCTTGATCAGCTAACAAACAACAGCATATATATAAGATCATCTGCAACTGACAAGCAAACTTGTACAACTTTTGTATCAGTTAGTTTTAATTCTTTTTCATGCTTTCTTAACCATGAATGCAACAGTCTAAGCATTTAAAACTATAAACTAAAAGGTGTGTCAAGTCTATTAAACGACTGATGGATTCAAAATCCTCCTTGCAAGATAGAAGAGTTTGCTGGGGTCAAAGAAAACCACCGACATGTCTTAAAAATTTTAAAAGCTGGACAGCCATACAATGTCTATACAAAGTTTAGACAGGTCTCTGATGTTAGGACCCCAAACTCCCAGCTCTCCAGTAACAGATTGACAACCTCTACCAAAAACAACTCTTATAGGCAAAATTGTCCTACAACAACGAGAATACTTCTCTTAGTTTATCTTCTACTCTCTAATTGTCAGGATTAGTACCAAGTCTTTAACTTTCCTAGTTCTCAAGTGTCCTAATTTTACGTGAATGGTGTACCATCTGCTAGAAATTCTTCCTGCTACTTTCTCCCATAATGGACTCAGATTAGCCTGTTTGGCCAAGCTTCTCCAAGTTTAAAACTGATAAGCACTTTATTTTTCTTCAAAAAAGTACTTTTTTTTCAAAATTGAAGTGTTTGGCCAAGATTTTAGAAGAAAAAAGTGCTTTTGAGTAGAAGTAGAAAACAGTTTTGGAGAAGCAGAAAAAAGTAACTTTTTCCCGGAAGCACTTTTTTGAGGAGCACTTTTGAGAAAAATACACTTAGAAACACTTTTTAAAAGTTTGACCAAACACAAATTGTTGCTTAAAAGTGTTTTACAAATTAATTAGCCAAACACAAACTGTTTTTCACCAAAAGTACTTTTAAAAAAAATACTTTTAAAAAAAATCACTTATCAAAATAAGCTGATTTTTCCAGCTTGACCAAACGGGCTATAAGCTTCGTAACTTAGTGGACATAGTGTCCGCCTTACCAGCTTCTTCAACAGAAGTAGCACAAGAATTTGCCTTCGATGATTATCGCATACTAATGACAAATGCAACTTTAACTTCAGTGACACAGAGAATTGCGTTGTTTAAAAGTCTTTTGCGTGATGTTACATCAATGAGTTCACTCAGTAATTTCCTCCTACCCTTGCCCCGATCCGTCATAGCACGATTTCTTGTAGAATGAGCCTAAAATGGTGCAATCTTGTAATTAATAAGTAAACAGGAAGACCCTTTGTTGGCTATATGAATCCTCACCGATAAAAAGGTAAATAAATAAACAACAACAATAACTAGAAACAAACCATCAGAAAATAAAGATAATTATCATTCTTGGAGAAAACTTGAAGCGCTTCACAGATGCATAACTCAGGCGTTATTTCTGCTTGATTTTTCTTTTTACCTATTCCCGACTAAGAGATTATTGGAAAACCATTTGAGCTAAACTAAGAAGTTATGTGTTTGAACTGGCTTTTGCAAAAATATATCGGAGAATATCAATGTAATATTTTTTCAAAGTTTACCTCTGGATTTTTTCCAAAAGCACTTTGTTCTGAAATTGAACAAAAAAAAGTATATTCTTAAAACACATACAATTTTAGTTTTTCGAGAACTATCAAAAAAATATTTCTAGCCCAGACAAAAGTGGTTATCAAAGTTGATGGTCTAATGGTTCTGGTAAAAATCTTCCACATGATAGATGTCAAAATTGATTCTCAAGCGTTGGTCCCTTCCCTTTTTCTCATTTCTGTTTCTCCCTTTCTAATAGAATAAATTGAAAATAAAATCCAACTGAGAGTGGTCAACCATATAGATATCTACTCGTTCTTATTAAATACTAATGCACTATGTCGCTGTAAGCTTTATTTTTTTCCCTTTACACAACAGCTTATTTGTTGATCAGTCAAAATATAAATTCTAAGCATTTTACTTTTAACTCATAGTCTAAAGCAGAAGGCAAGGGAATAATCTTTGACACTGGACTACAATCACAGGCAGAAAAGACAATTAACATATACTAAATCTCAACATTCGAGGGTAAGGAGAATTGACATTTTAGCCAAAGTTTAGGACTTCGGAGTTATAAATTTTTACATAAGGGAATTGTAGTTAGCATGGACTGTGACATGCTATTTACTTAGTACTTTGAAATAATAAGCTTTAAAACCCAAGATGCAACTCAATAGTTTCTTTCTTCTCCCTGGTACAGTTCTTACTGTTACAAGGACAACAGAATAAGGAGCTGCGACGTGCATTACATCAACCGATACTTGCATATCTCAAAACTGACTGCAGAGGCAAAGCAACATAGACAGTAAACTTGCTTACAAATTCCAAAATCAAGTTTACATTACTCTTCCTCTTTCACAAGTCTAGTAAACCATCCCAATTGTGGAACATGTATGGGGAAATAATGTGGCGCACTTTGAGATTATCTTGCACTGAAAATTGGTTCAGCATCCATGCTTGGTTGAGTTCTTCTAGTATACTTGAGTAGTAAACCTTCTAGAGAAAGTCCTGGCACCTTCAGATCCCTATACATTACATAATAACAGCAGAAATGGAGCATATGACATCGTTTCAAGGATCAAGTAAGATGAAAGAAACAATATTGAAATCATAGGCAATGAAGTAAAAGCCAACCTGACAAATGGCTGCAGTTCTTTCCATTCCCACTTCGGCTTCTCCTGGAATAATTTGGAAAACCGTTCAGCAGGCATAGATGGGAGTGAAGAAACACTAAAAGCATAAATCCGAGTCTCGATCCCGAGCTTTTCTGTCAAGACTTCCCCTTCTAGCACATCAAAACTTGCATTCATCCCTTCAGGAACTTTCTTTCTCCACTCCTCCATAAATCTTTCGAGTTTCATTTTTTTCCCTCTTAAGATTACTCTGGCGAAATGCACACAAACTGGCCTCTCTTCCAACCTCCACGTACAGCCGCTTCTAGTGTCATCATCCACCTTACTTCCATAAACTTCCAAACAGTGCCTTACTATTTTCCGAGGGAATCCATCTGCTTCCAGCACACGCAAAACTTCATCTTCATTTAGAGCACTTAAAGGCCAGTCATTCAGCACTGCATCATGCAAAAGCATGTTCAGAATCTCATCCACAAAGTTCTCATCTAAAAGTCGCCAATATCCATCTATCTCTACTGCTGAAAGAGCTCGCAACCCTGTGCACAGTTCCTCGTCACTAGCTTGAACCTTTTCAACAAGGTTATCCCATGAATACAAGCCCCTGTTCTTGTGCGCAAATTCAGTATCCATTTGTGACACTTCATCAAAACCATAAGGGTTTTCTGAGAGAAGCAAATTGAGCTTGTCCAATCTAGGAGCAACCTCAACAAGTTCCATACTGCCAGGTACTACTTTGATGACAGAAGCAACTGTCAAATTGTCATGATGCTTTTCATTTGAGTCTGGTGAAGCTCCATGTGTGATTGGTAGGTCGGGAGGAGGTATAAGAAATACAGAATTAGAAGTTCCAACAAATTTAATGGCATAAGTTTTTGACTGGCTACAGAGAACTGCATCTTCATCTGGCTGCCCTCTTAATGTTACTCTACAGAATAAGCATAAATTTAACTCAAAACTTTAGATGGCAAATTGAAGAACTTTACAGAATGGTACAACACACCTTTGATTGAGGATATCAGGTAGGAGTTTCTCATCCAGCTCAAGAAGCATTAAATCATCGTGAGGACCAAATAGATTGTGATAAGCGATAGAGATTGATGAATTGGGTTGAACATTTAGTATTGCCTCCGCTCCTCCTTCAGCATAAGTTTGTGATTTTTCTGTTTCCATCTTCAGGTCCATACTTTAATAGAAACCTTACAATACCCCCGACCCCCCCAAAAAATGTACAAATAAAAGAAAAAAAGAGGAATTTTTTCAAAAGAAAAACAAAAGGAAGATGATCTACTCTAGGTCCCTGGTCTATAAAGTTCTAAAAGAAATGGATCTCTAGAGCAACAATACAAAGAAAACTCTGATAAAACAAATAGGAGCACAAACAGTCAAGTGCAAGAATAGTTATCAGGGTCGAAACCCCAGATAACAACAGACCTCAAATGAACGTTTCACTTCCTTGCCTCCACACCTGCAAGACAAAACATCTGTAATGGAAATTGAAGAACAAAAGAAAAAACTGAAAAGCATACTGTTCCGATAAATAGGAGAACAGCAAGAATTGATTCTTACTTGAATTTGACAACCTTCATTTTTTTTTTAAGGCTGTAACTTGTTTCTAGATTAAGGCAGAGACTAAATATATTATCAAGGAGTATATACTCATATATTGTGCAGTTTTTATGAGCCCTGAATATAATGAGTGAGGTCATATCATCAATGAATGAGAACATCCTCCAGTGATGTTTAAGAGGTACACATTGGCATCTTTTGAAAGAATGTCTATAGAATAATCAACTAAGAAAAAGTAACTCCCATAGACCCCGAAGAAAAGAACATTTTGAAGGTTGAGCTTGTTCAGAAAGTAATCGAAATAAAAAATCAGTTCTATCGTCTACGTGATCACATAAAGATTAGATTAGGGCCAACTGACTCCTGCTCTAAATGCTTATGTACGTTGCATCTAAAAGAAGAAAAAAACAAGACAGGATAATGAATTACAAGAACATGAAACATTCAAGTCAACTCACAAAAAAAATCTTGTAGTTTTAAGATAAAAATCTGGGAAACATAGATTTCCAGCCGAAACTTTGATGGCTTCTCTGGATAAGCCTCTAAAGTATCCAAGGATACGAGGCCTAAGCTTATCACATAAAACTGAAGGCAACAGTATACTTTGACAAAGTCTTCTTATCCTTAAAACACATTCTCCCTGAAACTTATACTTGAAGTTCTCTATTTTACGCTAAAGTATATAATTCCTTCTGTCACAGTTTACTTGATACTTTCCATTGGAAATCCCACAACTTCTTGTACGAAACTTTGAATTCTTTCAAAAATTCATTCTTTTCAACAATGATGTAACGATAACTTCAATATTTTGTTTCACTACTCTTACTAATACAGCACAAGTCAAATTAACTTCCTAAAACCTTGTGATAATCAGATTATGTCACATCAGAAAACCAGCAAAAGTTAACCACACTATTAATCTCAGAAGGAAAAATATCATAAATTTGAGCTAATTCTTAAAAATAACAAGATAGAGAAAAATGCAATAACTAAATTTTCTACTAAATAAAACCTGAACTCTAACGAAGTATAGCCCAATACCAAATTTATACATCCAAATTCTTGTCAAAGCCCATTTCATTTCTCATAAAAAAGAATCTCCAAAAACGTCTAAAGACTAGGCAATAGATTTGTTCTTACAAACGATCAGAACAAGATCTCAAACAACAGCAGCACGCGCGCGCACACACACACAGCACAACCCCAAAATAAATACTATATCACAAAGCAGCAAACCCAAGTTAAGAATTTTTGAAACTATCAGTAGAGAAAATTACCCGTTTTTTCCTTTTGGGAGGCGTTAATTGTGAACTAATCTCCAATGGAGTTTGGGTAGGGTTGAAGAGATGAGAGAGAGAGAGAGAAAAGTGAGCGAGCTGTGGATTTGGAGGGAAATTTGGAGAGAGGAAAGAGATTTTTTTTTTTTTTTTTTTTTTTTTTTTTTTTTTTTTTTTGCGAAAAGATAGTTAATGGGTTGGGAGGCCCATTATTCTGGGCTGGGCTTTGTGTAGTGAGAAATTCAAAAATAACAGACTTACAAGTGGTCATTTAAATAGGGGCTTTTGCATTTATACCCGTTTTTAGGTCACGTTTTAACTTATACCCGCTTTGCAAAAAAAATTGCAAGCGTACCCACTTTTCGCATAAACTTCAGGCATACGGACCTGAAGTAGCAAAGACAATTAGACAAATTTCAGCATTCTAGGCTTTTTCAAAAACTTCAGCAGAAGTGCTGAAGTTATTTAGTTCATTTGTAAAAACCTTATCACTAAATAAGCTGAAGTTTTGTCCTGGATTAATTAGTTTTATCATAAAGCTTTTTCAAAAATTTCAACAGAAGATGCTGAAGTTATTTCGTTCATTTGTAAAAATTTCAGCACTAAATAAGCTGAAGTTTTGTCCTGGATTAATTAGTTTTGCCATAAAGCTTTTTCAAAAACTTCAGTAGAAGATGCTGAAGTTATTTCGTTCATTTGTAAAAATTTCAGCACTAAATAAGCTGAAGTTTTGTCCTGGATTAATTAGTTTTGCCATAAAGCTTTTTCAAAAACTTCAGTAGAAGATGCTGAAGTTATTTAATTCATTTCTAAAAACTTCAACACTAAATGTCCTGGATTCATTAGTTTTGTCATAAAGCTTTTTCAAAAACTTCAGGAGAAGATGCTGAAGTTATTTAGTTCATTTGTAAAAACTTCAACACTAAATAAGTTGAAGTTTTGTCCTGAATTAATTATTTTTGTCATAAAGCTTTTTCAAAAACTTCAGCAGAAGATGTTGAAGTTATTTAGTTCATTTCTAAAAACTTCAACACTAAATAAGCTGAAGTTTTGTCCTGTATTCATTAGTTTTGTCATAAAGTTTTTTCAAAAACTTCAGCAGAAGATGCTGAAGTTATTTAATTCATTTGTAAAAATTTCAGCACTAAATAAGCTGAAGTGTTGTCATGGATTAATTAGTTTTGTCATAAAGCTTTTTCAAAAACTTCAGCAGAAGATGCTGAAGTTGTTTAGTTAATTTGTAAAAATTTCAGCAGTAAATAAGATGAAGTTTTGCACCGGTATTAGGAAGGCGGCGCTTGAAGTTGTAAAAATTAAGGTATAGGTTAAATAATTTTAAAAATATGGGTATAGGTTAAATGGGGTCGACCAAATAGGGCGCCCCGTGCAATTTCTACATTCAGATATAACCACAGAATCAAAAGTAATCGAAATTTAGCCACTTTTCATGTAAAGATAAATCTGAACGAAAACACTATTCAAAATCCGGAAAATACTCCAGCATAATATACTGGAGTACTAGTATAATATACTGGACTTCCAGCATAATATACTAGGATTCCAGTATAATGTATTGGCCTAGTATAATATGCTGGAAGTTCAAACACAGGTGCTCCAATCTCTAGTATATTATGATGGAACTTTCAGCGTATTGGAGTTCCAGCATAATATGCTGGGAGTTCATACACAGGTGCACCGATCTCCTGTATATTATGCTGGACCGGCTCCTGTTGCAGTAAAATAGTGGCTATTTTTCAATGACTTTGCAAACGCTGGTTATTTTTGAATGATCAGTCCGAAAACTGACTAGCCCGTGCTATTTTTACCTTTGTGTAAGAAAATGAAGAAAGAAAAGAATGAAAAATTAACACAAATAGCCGCTCACCTAATTTCTTAAACTAAAAATAGTCGGCGGATGTATAATATATGTATAACTGCATATAATCAATGTATAATTTATGAATACCGGCTAAAAAAATTAAATAGTGAATCTAACGGACTATTTCGGTAACAATCCCAAAGAAAATATGGGTCAACATAGGAGTTTTATATTTGGACTTAATTATAGCCAAGGCATGTGGATCAATGATTGCCATTTTAGGGCCTCAAATGCTCTAATGCAAAGGGTGTTGAAGTTCCAAAAGGCTTATGACCTTGTAGTAACGAAGGAATTTCTATTGCAGTTTTAATCCTTGGATTTGGACCAGAATTTCTATTGCAGTTTTAATCACTTTTTATTGTAGTTTTAATCCTTGAATTGCTTTCTTTGAGCCGAAAGTCTATAAAAAACAACCCTCTTCCTAAAGTATGCATACACACCCATACTCCACTTGGGGGGTTACACCGGATATGTTAGCTATTGTTTTAATCCTTGAATTATTAAATGAGTTAAGAAAGAAAAGGCACACATTTTCTTAACGGAGAAAAGAAGAAGATAATGGCTGAACAACTTATTTCGGTCTGGTAATAAAAAGTCATAATCTAAATTGTAACATTACGAGTACAAGTTTCAGTAACCAAAGGCTATTGTTGCCTGTGAATCATCTTACTGTTAAGTGTTAACTATACGAAAAGAAGAAAAAGAATTCTTCGTTCCATACTTGGAGCTATTTGTAAATTCTTGAATATCATACATGCATGTTTAGGGTTTAGCATACTTGCAAATCCTTACATTCATCAACTCATATGTTTTAATTTTATAAATACTTATTAGCAATTCCTATCTCCAAGATGTTTCCAAGACCAAATGAATTGAAGTCTTATATATACCTTAAGAACGCTATATAGCCAAAGCAGAAGATTGGAGCATTAATTTCTAATTGATTCGATTAGTCATAAAGATGTGCTAACGACTAAGTAAATATTTAATATAAATCACTTTCATTACTTAAGTACTTAGTCCAAAAAAGTACGGTGTCAACTGCTGTTTCTTTGATCTGAAATTTGACTGGGTTTTAGAGGATTGGGATGGGAGGTAGGTAGTGCATTCATATTGTGATTACATAGATGGATGGCAATATAGTTTCTTTGAATGGATGGATTTTTGGCTGGATACTGTCAAGCATAGTGGTCTCCAGTGACATTAATTTATGAATATGAATAACAAAATTAAACGATATATCCGTTCAGATGAAAATTAATCCTGCGACTTTATTTGATTGCTCCGGTTTTTAAAATCGTTTGGCTTTTCACGCCTCAAAATAAGTCGCTTGGCCCCGTGTTCCGGCTTAGCCCGTAAATTAAGTTTCTTTGTATAGTTGCTACAAGTGCGAAGATTTCATCTGCTATATTAGCGGGAATATTTGTTGGGATAAAATTATCAGAAAATATGGCAAATTAATTATGTCAATTTTATTTCTTATTTTATCGTATATTAGAAAAATGTTTGCTATAAGTCTTGGTGTGCAAGAGATGTAGTCTTCGTTTTGCAAATTGAATATCAAGTATTGTATCATCATGCTTACTTGTTCATTATGACTTATTTAGCATTTCGATCCTGTTTCACAAGGAAAAAATCTGTATTTTTACATTTTGTAGTAATTTTCATGTCGCGAGTGTTGTACATGCATTGTATTTCAAATGGGGTACAAATCATTATTTCTTAACTTTTCATTCAATTAGCATTACTGTTTTTATTCATTGTATTTGTCATAAGCTAAAATCCAACATCCTATACCAACAAAATCATCAAAAGAAAGATCACAAATAGTATTAGTTTAGTTTGTCACAAATATAATATGGGATATTGGAAAGGTTCCTATTAAATGATTCAAGAAGGAGAGAGAGAGGGAGAAAAAGTAAAAGAACTTCACTATATTTATACATCAAAAAAGCGTATTGCTTTTGGCTTGATAATACTTGGAACCAGGGGATAAAGGAAGCAAAAATATTTTTGAACATATAGCAAAAAATAAAAACCAAAAGTAAAGGAAGCAGTGGGTAAAGAAATACGAAATAAGCATAATTTTCAATGATTAATTGATACTCTTTAACATATTCCAAATAATATTTGGAAGTTAATTACCTAACATAAGATAATTTTAGCATACCATGCTACAAACATGGCATGCACAACAATATGACTTAAAATACCAATCTCCTTAAAATAACTCTACTCTATTGTAAGGACCCGACCGGTCGTTTTGAGATCTAGCATTTCGTTCAGCGGTTTGAGGCCATGAGCAGCTTCACTTCAGGTATTATGACATGTACGCATGGTCGGAATTGAATTTCGGGGAGTTCGGAGTAGATTTGGAAAGAAAATTCTCATTTTAGAAGCTTTAAGTTGGAAGAATTGACTAAGATTGAATTTTTGAGTAAACGACCTTGGAATCGGGTTTTGAAGGTTCTATCAGGTTCGTATGATGATTTCGGACTTGGGCGTATGTTCAGACCGGGTTTTGGATGACCCAGGAGCGTTTCGGCGCCTATTGTGGAAGTTAGCATTTCAGAGGAGTTTCATGAATTTGGGTGGAGGTGTATTTTATGTTATCAATATACGTTTGGGATTTCGAGTCTAGGAATAGCTCCGTATGGAGTTTCTGGTATTGGGAGCGCGTTCGGAAGTGGATTTGGAGGTCCGTAGGTCATTTTGGGGTCACTTGACGACATTTAGAAATGTAAAGGTTTTTAAGAAGTTTGACCGGAAGTGGACTTTTTGATATCGGGGTCGGATTCCGATTTTGAAAGTTGGAGTAGGGCCGTAATATTGAATATGACTTGTGTGCAAAATTTGAGGTCAATCAGATGTGATTTTATAGGTTTCGGCATTGAATATAGAAGTTTGAAGTTTTAAAGTTCATTAAGCTTGAATTAGAGTGTGATTCGTGATTTTAGCGTTGTTTGATGTGATTTGAGGCCTCGAGCAAGTTCGTGTCATATTTTGGGATGTGTTTCTATAATTGGTTGACGTCGCAAGGGCCTCGGGTGGATTCCAGAAAGTTAACAGATCGATTTATGGACTTAAAGATTTTCTGAAGCTTAATGCTTCTGGTGTAATCGCACCTGCGTGACTTTGGCCGCAGGTGCGGCGTATGGCTCGCAGAAGCGAGATTGGACTGGAGCTGGGGGGAGGCGCAGGAGCGGACGTTTGGGCGCACCCGTGGGCGTGCAGGCGCGAAGATGAAGGCCATAGAAGCGGAAATGGGCGCAGATGCGAAGGAGGCGCGCAAAAGCGGATGCGCGAAAGCGGGCGTGTAGACTGCATGTGCGGAGGTAGCTGGGCAGAATGCATAAAATAACGGGGTTTGGCCATTTTTGCTCATTTCTCCATTCTTGGGCGATTCTTGGAGCTTCTTGATATGGGTTTCCACCTAGCAACTTGGAGGTAAGTTAATCCCACCTATTGTAAGTTAAATACTTGGATTATATCTAGATGTTAACATAGAAATCATGGGGAATTTGGGGTTTTGGTGGAAAAACCTAGAATTTATATTTTTGGATTTTGACCACGATTTTGGACATGGAACTTGGAATAAGTTATATATATACAAAGTTTATCTTCAAAAAATTTTGAAATCCGGGCACGTGGGCCCGAGGGTGATTTTTATCGACTTTTCGATCAGGGTTAGAAATTGTTATAAATTGGTGTATAATGTGTATTTGAGTATATATTAATGAGTTTGCATAATTATTGGCTAGTTTGGAGCGTTGAGCATCGATTCGAGTTGTTTGAAGGGCTCGGAAGCCGGTTATGGAACTTCAGAGCAAGGTAAGTCTCCTTTCTAATCTTGTAAGAGGGAATTAACCCCATAGGTGAACTAAATTACTATGTGCTTCTATTTGTGGGGGCTACGTACGCACGAGGTGGCGAGAGTCCATACGTAGCTACTAGCTATGCTTATGTCCGGGTAGTTTTAGGCTTACATCATGCCTTGTTGATATTATTATTGATTTATGTTTATTGTTTTCCTTGAGAAAGAGCGGGATTGAGTTTGCTTATTAAATGTTCTGAAAGGATTTAAAATTGAGGAAAAATTGGGATCTTAAAATTTTTCATTAAAATTTCATATTTTGAAAAAAATGGAAGAATACTATAATAACTTAAAAAATCTATGTGTAACCGCGTCGCATGTATGATTTGCGAGCGAGGTAATTCTTTTAAATTTATATTTGACCGCGTCACATGTGTGATTCGCGAGCGGGGTAATTCTTTTAAATTTATATTTGACCGCATCACATGTATGATTCGTGAGCGGGGTAATTCTTTTAAATTTATATTTGACCTCTTCACATGTATGATTCGTGAGCGGGGTAACAAATGCATCTATGGTTCGCGCCGTTCGACCCTTGGCAGTGCAGAGTTTACATTTATGTTGGATTGGGCCGAACGTCCTCAGTGGTATTTGTGTGTGATAATAGAATTGGAAGTCCCTTTTGTAATTGCTATAAATTTATTGTTTGTGTGATTACATGTTTTAAAGGATGGAAGTGATTTAAGCTCTTAATTATGGGGAAGACTTGTTTAGTTATTTCTTGTTCTGAGTCTTATGTTATATATCATGCTTAATTAGAAGTTCATATTATGATATTATTGGACCATTAGTAAGTATCGGAGTCGACCTCTTATCACTACTTCGTCGAGGTTAGACGAGTTAATTACTGGGTACGCGTTATTTTCGTACTCATACTACACTTGCTGTACATTTTGTTGTACAAGTACATGTATGGATAGTGGCCTTGTGGGCACATTAGCGTGGTTAATACGAGGACTTAGGTGAGCTGCATCTTATAAGACGATCCACAGCCAACAGAGTCTCCTTCAGAGTACTTGTATCTTCTATTCTGTCCAAATTTGTATTCCGAACAATTATTATACTTTATTTTACTTCCTAGTAAATGCTCATGCACTTGTGACACCGCGTTCTGAGATGATTATGGGATATTTAGTACTGAAACTGGGAAACGTTAATATTATTCCTTAAAGTTCATTTGTTACTAGTTAAATTGAAGGAAATTTATGTTTTAAGAAAGACTAAAAATAAGAATTTAAGTAACTATTTAGTGTTGGCTTGCCTGACAGTGGTGTCCGACGCCATCACGACCTTTAATGGATTTTGGGTCGTGACAACATAGTATCAGAGCACTAGGTTCACTTGGGTCTCACGAGTCATGAGCAAGTCTAGTAGAGTCTTGCAGATTGGTACAAAGACGTCTGTACTTATCTTCGAGAGGCTACAGGGCTGTTAGGAGCACTTCCTTTCTTGATTCCTCATTGTGCGATTTTATTTCTTTGATACTTATGCCCTCATTTCCTTCCCATTCATTCTCATGCGACGTGAAGTGCTGGTCATAAATCTAGAATTTGAGGAATTGTAATAGTACTACAGATGTGGTGCGTGATGTTTCTCCCTGTATAGTTGATTGGGATATTGTCGTCGCCTTGTAGAAGGATATTTTGTCATTTCAGCTCAGTACTTGTACTTCTGAGAGCTTTGAGGCTACGCACAGGTTGCTATGATGCTCAGGAGTTGTTGTCGCACATTATTGATGTGATGGCAGGATGCTTGTCTATGTGTCAGGGCAGTGAATGACTTGAAATGATGGTTTACTCAGTGCATGGTTCCGAGATTCGGAATCTTATTTTCGGCGGAGGGAAAGGTAATCGGACTATGAATGTTCAGGTTTGGGTTGGCGGAGTAACAAGACTTGGTATTTTCGAGTGTGGTGGAATTTCCATCTGGGATGTGGCGTCGTTATCCTTGTTGAATGTGTGAAGTTCATCGGTTTTATGGTCTTCATTAGTTTGCCTTCGGGGCAGAGTAGTGTGAAATAGTGCCGGAGAAACGGCTATCAAAGATCGCGGTGTGTGGTGGTTCTGGATTAAATGGATATTTCTGATGTTGACGGCTCGAGGAAGATGATCTTTGGAGAGGTTTAAAGTTGGTAGAGATCTATTGGTTCCAGTGTTACAGAGATGGATTTTAACTCAAGGCAACAACTGGGCAGCGAAGGATGAGGAAGGACATGTGGGAGGTGTCTTACGGTGGATAAACTTCTAAAAGGCCAAGTGTGAGAAACAGGAGTCGAGAAGTTGCTTAAAAGAGTGAGTTTGACCAAAGTGGGAGAGTGCTAGAGTAGCATATGTGTTCAGTGGTAGGATGACCACATGCCTTGAAGAAAGTTTAGAGTTATTTGGGATTCATGCTGGACAGTGACTAGGTCTACGGACTTAATTTGGAATAGTGTCCATTATACGGGGGAGATTGGATACGACAGGAAGGAGTTTCTTGATATGAAGAAGGAACAACATGACTTTGGATTCGAATGTGTCGTCGGACCTTTAGTTGATGTCAATGGGGAGCGAAAAGGTTTGTACAGTTGGTGAATGTGCACGTACCGGTGATGGTTTATTGGTTTCATAGTGAGTGTGCTCGGTACAGCATCATTGGAAGGTTTCGAGGAATTTGGCAGGTCAATGGCGCGAGGTCATGTCAAAGAGGAAGAATGAACCTTGGTGGTTTCCAGAGTTGGGCAATGGTAGCTTTGAGCTAAGTGGGAGAGGCCCACCGCCTACGATTGGATTGCATGGTTATCTACTTGTGAGGTTTCTGGTCATTGGTGTATTGGTGGGTTATTACGACTAAGGGAAAGGAAACATCAGCTGTGATTTGAGAAAAGGATTGAGGAATGTGTGCTATATTGGGCCTTATCGGTTCAAGTGCTAGTAAATCCTTGGAGTTTATTCTATTTGGGACCAAGTAAGAGTGGGTGACTCTCAACAACAGTCCTAGTGAATTCAAAAGTTAAAATGCGGTGCCTAAGGATTTCAAGCCCATAATATGGTTAAGAATCGAGCTTTCATAGCGAATCATGAAAAGGAGCTTGGAGTATTCTGTGACATCTTCGGCTTGCAGTGTAGCATTTGGAGGAATGAGAGAAAATGACTTCATCCTCATAGAGTACTATCAGAATGGGTGTACCAGTGGAAGATGCGAATATGCGCACAAGGAGGGTATGAGATGGTTCGTGGGATTTGGGACATCGTGTTCTCGTGAAATAAGGTCACTCGGGATAAGTGCGGATTTAGGTTCGTGCTGTAATGAATGGAGCTATTTTTATTTCTCAGGCAAGTTAGGATTAAATTGGAAAAATACGGGTCAGCTAAGAATGGTTGAATGGGCATGATGGTCGCAATGATCAGTTCCTTCAGCGCGTTGAGTTATGCATGTGATTTGTGGCGGTACGTGCGACGCTTGACGGCCACCAAAATTGATTTTATTTGGAGGAATTCAAGTATTATGGCATGTTATATGTAGATGGATCTCAGAAGAGTTATGGTGGTTTAGACCACTACCGGAGGTTGGTATTTTCTACCGATATGAGAATTCATTCACGTGTTGCAATGGTTCTCTTGACATGAGTTAAGTAGAAGGTTTCTATATGGTGAAGTGTTTACCCTATTAGTGGTTCAGGAGTTATGATGAAATTCTTGTACTCTTGCGCATTGGCGTGATTAAGTGCATCAAGTAGCATGTTATCGAAAGTTGAGGATTCAAGATTGCGGTTCGATATTGGAAAGAATAGCACGAGCTCAGACGGGCGAGGAAGGATTCAGATAGTAGAATAAGGTGGTGTTGTCTTTAGTGTCACCTGAGATCGGTGTCGGGTGCGAGAGGCTTTGCATATTGATTGCGGATTTTTGAATGGACTTACAACGTTTGTGTGGCCGGTAGTATGGATGTGCAGACTCGTTGTTGGGTGCGAAAGGTCGGGGGAGCGTGTCCCACAGGAAGATTGTATGCGTGTGACATGTAGCCACTTGATTTATTGGAGATTGAAACCAAGTATGAAGATTGCAGTAATATCGCTAATTTGAGAATTTATGCTTGGAGGGAGCTCGGTTCATTGGGTCATGGACTGTGGAAGTTTGTTCCGGATATGATGGATGTTCTTGTGTGATTATCATGGACCCTTGAAAGGTTATTATCCTAGTACGGTGCGATCATAATCGGCTTGAGGTCAGTGGATGGACCTAAATGTGAATATGGGATCCATAGCAGGCCGGATGTGTTTATTTTAGCATCGCGCTCTTTATGGAGGAGTATTCGGACATTGGATGTTATTTCATCGTCGGCTATTGTCACGACCCAAAATCCCTAAGGTCGTGATGGCGCCGGACATCAATGTCAGGCCAGCCAAAACATTACTTAATTGAAATAACTTTCCGGTTTTTAGCATTTATGAAAACCTTTCCGTTCCCTTTATTACATGATACTCAAATAAAAGTCTGTTAATTAAAACAATGGTTTAAAGATTTCACTCAAGCCATTACATGCTAATACATATCCCAGAACCCGGTGTCACAAGTACATGAGCAATTTCTAAGAATTATACAATCGTTACAAAGCCTGTCCGAAATACAACTGGACAAGGAAAAATTTAAAAATGAATAAATACAGTATGAAGGTGACTCTGCCAGCTGCGGATCGCCTCTGGATGGTGCAAATCCTCCACATTGCTATGAAAGTACCTGTGCAATAAAAATGCACAGCAAGTGTAGCATGAGTACAAAACGTATACTCAGTAAGTCGCCCACCTAACCTCAGAGAGGTAGTGACGAGCGCTCAAATTAGACACTTACTAGGGTCCGACAATATAATATATGACAGAATATGATGAAATACAGTAGACATGTAAGACAGTGAGCAACGAGTACATATCAAGTACAGAAATCCAGGTAACCACTGAGAATAAACAACAATGTACACTTTCCTTTTTCCCAAATACATGTCAAGCCAATACCGATAGAATAGTACCAAATAGTCATGCACACACAAGGGTAAGACAACCGGCCGGAGTCATAAGATAGTCACACCCGTGCACAAATGAGGATCGAACGACCCGTACCAAAAGTGCACCTCTCAACCTCTCTATGCACTGCCGAGGATCGATCGGCCCATCCCAAAAGTGCATCTCTCAACCTCTCTACGCACTGTCGAGGATCGAATGGCCCATACCAAAAGTGCAGCTCTCAATATAATAATCCTCTCTGTGCACTGCCGAGGATCGAACGGCCCGTCCCAAAAGTGCACCTCTCAATATAATAATCATATCTATGCACTGCTGAGGATCGAACGACTCGTACCAAAAGTGCATCTCTCAATATAGTAATCCTCTCTGTGCACTGCCGAGGATCGATCGGCCCGTCCCAAAAGTGCACCTCTCAATATAATAATCATATCTATGCACTGCTGAGGATCGAACGAC
>ML390147.1:20979-67370 GCA_005239525.1 Nicotiana knightiana | reverse complement strand
TAGTAGCTACGCACGGACTCCCGTCACCTCGTGCGTACGTAGCCCCCGAAGATAATAGCATATACTGAATTAATTCACCTAGGGGGACGATTCCCCTCACAAAGTTAGAAAGGAGACTTACCTCACTCCGAAATTCCAACACCGGCTTCCAAGCCCTTCCAATGAATCCAACAGACGCACAACGCTCCGAAACTACCACATAAATGACAAGAAATGAAAATTCATCCTAATACTCTCAACCAATTCAGATTATATACTTTCCCAACCCCGCTCGAAGAAATGATGCCCGGAAATCTGAAATTCTCGAAGATACATTCGCCCCACAGCCTTACTAACTCAAATATATAATTTACTCAAATATTCATGCTCAATTCGTGGTTAAAAATTCAAATTTTCCATATTCTAGGTTTCTTCAAAGTTTTCCCAACTTTCCTACTAATTTCATGCTCAAATCCATGCAAGATCACATATTTAACTTAGGAGTGGGAAGAATTCACTTACCTAGTGATGCTTGCTGAAACCCCCCTTCTTGAAGCTCCCAAAATCGCCACACCAAGATGAGAGAAATGAAGAAATGGCCATAATCCGTTCTTAAAACACCCCACTGCCTCCAGCCATTTTCGCACCTGCGGTACAATAGCCGCTCCTGCGGAAATTCCATCGCAGGTGCGGCCCTGACTCAGCCAAGCAACTTTCGCTCCTGCGATCCCTCTTCGCACCTACGATTCCGCAGGTGCGACCAAACTCCCGCACCTACAGTCCCTCAGCTTCAGACCCAATTTTCGCACCTGCGGCAACCAAGACGCACCTGCGGCTCCGCACCTGCGGCCAAATCCTCGCACGTGCAGATCACACCAAATGACAGCAATCTTCACTTCTTCAAACTTCAATTCTTGATCCGTCAACCACCCGGAATCCACCCGAGGCCCTCGGGACCCCGTCCAATCATACCAACCTGTCCAAAGATATAACACGAACTTTCTCGAGCCCTCAAATCACATGAAACAATGCCGAAATCACGAATCGCACTCAAATCCAATTCTTTAAGAACTTAGAATTTCAAACTTCTACATCCGACACCGAAATCTATCAAATCACACCCGATTGACCTCAAATTTTACACACAAGTCATATTCAATATTACGGACCTACTCCAACTTCCGGAATCGCATTCCGACCTCGACATCAAAACTTCCACTTCCGGTCGGATTTCCCAAAAACCTTCAAATTCTTTCTTTAGCCAAATGACCCCAAAATGACATACATACATCCAAATTCACTTCCGATCGCATTCGCAATTCCAGAATCACCATACGGAGCTATTCCCAGACTCGGAATCCCAAACGGACATCAACCTCACTGATATGCACTTCAAGCCCAAATTCATGAAATCCTTCTGAAATGCTAACTTCCACAATATACGCCGAAACGCTCCCGGGTTATCCAAAACCCGATTCGGACATACACCCAAGTCCGAAATTATCATACGAACCTGCTGGAACCTTCAAAACCTGATTCGGAGATCGTTTACTCAAAATTCGAATCTTAGTTGATTTCTCCAACTCAAGGCTTCTGAAATGAGAATTTCCTTTCCAAATCAATTCTAAACTACCTGGAATTCAATTCCGACCATGCCCACGGGTCATAATACCTGAAACGAAGATGCTCACAACTTCAAACCGCTGAGCGACGCGCTAGGACTCGAAACAACCGGTCCGGTCATCACATTCTCCCCCACTTAAATCGACGTTCGTCCTCGAACGTGCTAAGAACTGCTCTGGAGTTCCTGAAATCACTGTTTAACATCTCGAGTACAATAGCTTGATCAAATCTGGAGATTTCTTATTTATCCATATAATAAGCTCATAATTTATTCAAACACCTGGAATTTCTCTAGCCAGGCTTAGTTTCAATATATATAAGCACTGCATCAACTAGCACACGATATACCAAATCATAACTGCATACCCTTGCTGAATCGGTGCCATGCACCGCGTAACCCATTATCTGACCACAATGAAGCTCCCTGAACCTTAATAGCCAAAATTCCACGAATATGATGCTCCCAATGCACCTCATAACAAATATGCATACACCCTGCTATAATGCTGACGATACCACCACGACGGAGGAAATGTGCAGAAATTCATACTCAACTGCAGAGTTAACAAATCCTTGAATACCTCATCTTGACTAGAATCATCGCTTTAGTATGAACCTGAATAATGGTATTTGTTCTTTAATATACACTTCACATAACCTCATCGCACTAATCCCTGATCTGATAATCTTGTCTCACCCAGTATGAACTGCTTAGACAACAAGTCACCCCAAACATGGCTAACAGCCTCACATGTTACCACATCGCGCCAATAGACCACAACTCGAATATGATAATAAACAACTCAGGACAGAACTACTCAACTAACGCAACTAATATGAGTTCTTACCAGAAAATAGGAAATAAAACACAAGAAAATAAATACATATTAATCCTTGTCATCATCACACTGTTGCGGCGTGCAACCCGATCCTAATAACATACCCGTGGTGGTGTGCCACTCGATCCCATCATAGAATTTACATAAGAAGATATATATACGGAGCTGATTTGCTCACTATTACAAATTACTGAATATCGATCACAAGCATGCTAAGTGCATAATACCATCCTGGGGAGACTGATAGAGTCGTATGCAACAAAACTCAAGCACAACTGAGGTGCGATATATATACATATATATCCTACTCGCATAACGTCCCTGCTACGCGGGACCTCAACACATAAGAAATTATCGAAGCCGTTTCACAACTTGTACGACACAATCACAATAACACATAAATCCGACGAAGACGGAACAACACCCGCTATTCTAATACTTTCCATGAAGCGCTCTTACTGAAAGGAACATGCCTGGCTCATATGGAGCCCATAATCATATTTAAATCCATCCACCAACATTGAGCCACATCGCTCGTACCAAACTTAGTTATTAGCTTTTACCTGGGTCCATATTAACCCACTTTCTCTCCTAATACACGAGAACAACCATCATCACCGGGACTAACACCCCATAATCCATAATCAACTGAACCGGACACCCTCCAGGCGTAAATTCTCAACTAAGCAATATTGCACTTCTTTACACTTAGTCCAAATCTGAAATCCATCAAGTGACTGCATGTCACACTTTATGCAATTTTTTCGCGGTCATGCTTCCACGACCTTCCACACGGTGACAAGTCTGCCCATCCATAACACCGACCACACTATGGACGCAAACACATCAAGAACCCATGACCAGGGTACAAAGCCTCTTTCACCGAATATCAAATCTCAGGTGACACTGAAGATAATACCAGCCTACACTGAACTTTCANAACTTCCGAACCACCAATAGGGTGAACACTTCATCATATAGAAACTTTTTACTTGACTCAATTCAAGAGTACCATCTCAACACACGAGTGAATTCCCATTATCACCCAATCATGCAAATCCTTAACTAGTAGTCTATACCACCATAACCCTTCCGGGGTCCGCCTACACCTGACAGGCCATGGCACTCAAATGCTCCCACATGAGATCCGTTACGATGGCCGACAAGCCCCGCACACACCGGCACAAACCACATGCATAACTAAATCACATCAAAGGAACTGATAACTGAAGCAATGTGCCAGTTCAACCATGGCTAATCAATCTATCTTCTTTTAATCATCATTAATTGANTCTCGATCATAATGCTGCCTGAAATCCTTAAACGCCGCATTCTTAACCTTTGAACTCACTAGGACCTCTATTGAGAGTCACCCACTCCGACTGGCCCCGAAAACAATCAACTCCAGGGCTCTCCTTGCACAGGAACACCCTTTTCAATGAAACACGTGACTGAGTCACTAACCTGACAACTCACCTATGCCTTAAGCAAAATTATGGATCTTCCAGAGCCTAACCCTGGCCCGATAGGGCCAACTTTTGCACACATTCATCAAATCCCACGCACAATCAGCATTTTACTCCTTTCCCTTAGCTGAAACAACCTGCCAGCACACCGACAATTCACAACCCTATGAGAAGACAACCCTACAGCCCTACTGCAGATGGTGGGACACCCCCACTTAGCCCGAAGCCACTCCTTGCACCACTCTAGACCCTGCTGAGACCCTTTCTCCTTTGATAACTCGATCCCTGCCAACCGCATTCTTCAACACTTCTTCTCGATACTCTGACCCCAAGCAACTGAAGAAATCATAGCACCGTCGAACCTAACACATTTCATCCGATCAATGACAACGACTACACGTCACAGGTGCATATCCCACCTCACTTGAAGACACCCATTCTTACTACTTTATCAACTCTAACCAGACCATCCAAAATCCAAATGCCTTTCCTCTGCCGGAACTAAAACGTCAAAATCTCGAAATCAAACTCTGAGAAGACCTCCCTTCAACCATTCATCACCCCAACGTATGGGCAAGCATTGTATCATCATATCAACACCGTGCGACAATCAATTGCAAACATCATCACCATCCGAGTACGGCCTTAAGGCTCCCAGAAACACAGCTACTGAGCTGAAATAACACATTACCCTTTTGCAGGGCCATATTAACAACCACGACCATTTACACATAGAAACATCTCGGATTACATTCGTAGCACCATTCCCATTCCTCAAATTCCAGATCCATAGCAAGCACTTCGCGACGGATAAGATTGAGTAGGAACCAAAATAGGCATAAGCCTCAAAGGAATCAACTCGCATGATGAAGAATCAAGAAGGGAAGTACTCCTAACAGCCCTGTAGCTTCTCGAAGATAAGTACAGACGTCTCCATACCGATCCACAAGACTCTACTAGACTTGCTCATGACTCGTGAGGCCTACGGGAACCTAGCGCTCTGATACCATGTTGTCACGACCCAAAATCCCTAAGGTCGTGATGGCGCCGGACATCAATGTCAGGCCATCCAAAACATTACTTAATTGAAATAACTTTCCAGCTTTTAGAATTTATGAAAACCTTTCCGTTCCCTTTATTACATGATACTCAAATAAAAGTCTGTTAATTAAAACAATGGTTTAAAGATTTCACTCAAGCCATTACATCCCAATACATATCCCAGAACCCGGTGTCACAAGTACATGAGCAATTTCTAAGAATTATACAATCGTTACAAAGCCTGTCCGAAATACAACTGGACAAGGAAAAATTTAAAAATGAATAAATACAGTATGAAGGTGACTCTGCCAGCTGCGGATCGCCTCTGGATGGTGCAAATCCTCCACATTGCTATGAAATTACCTGTGCAATAAAAATGCACAGCAAGTGTAGCATGAGTACAAAACAACGTGTACTCAGTAAGTTGCCCGCCTAACCTCAGAGAAGTAGTGACGAGGGCTCAAATTAGACACTTACTAGGGTCCGGCAATATAATATATGATAGAATATGATGAAATACAGTAGACATGTAAGACAGTGAGCAACTTGTACATATCAAGTACAGAAATCCAGGTAATCACTGAGAATAAGCAACAATGTACACTTTCCTTTTTCCCAAATACATGTCAAGCCAATACCGATAGAATAGTACCAAATAGTCATGCACACACAAGGGTAAGACAATCGGCCGGAGTCATAAGATAGTCACGCCCGTGCACGGCTGAGGATCGAATGACCTGTACCAAAAGTGCACCTCTCAACCTCTCTATGCACTGCCGAGGATCGATCGGCCCATCCCAAAAGTGCATCTCTCAACCTCTCTACGCACTGCCGAGGATCGAACGGCCCGTACCAAAAGTGCGTCTCTAAATATAACAATCCTCTCTGTGCACTGCCGAGGATCGAAAGGCCCATCCCAAAAGTGCACCTCTCAATATAATAATCATATCTATGCACTGTCGAGGATCAAACAGACCGTACCAAAAGTGCATCTCTCAATATAGTAATCCTCTCTGTGCACTGCCGATNTTTGAAACTCATTTGTCCAGTTTAGTAATACTCCATGATACAACCCAGTCCAGGTACACATATATTCACGGCGGAAACAATTCTCTTTTTAGAAGGTTAACAGTATAAACACTAGTTTTCTTTTAAACATTCAATTACGTTTTCGGTCATATTAGCAGTTTAATATTACATGCAGGGTTACAGGTAACACATAAAGCATGCTAGTGGGTCCTAGGCTACCCGGACATGGCATAGTAGTAGCTACGCACGGACTCCCGTCACCTCGTGCGTACGTAGCCCCCGAAGATAATAGCATATACTGAATTAATTCACCTAGGGGGACAATTCCTCCTTACAAAGTTAGAAAGGAGACTTATCTCGCTCCGAAATTCCAACACCGGCTTCCAAGCCTTTCCGATGACTCCAACGGACGCACAACGCTCCGAAACTACCACATAAATGACAAAGCAATGAAAATTCATCCTAGTACTCTCAACCAATTCAGATTATATACTTTCCCAACCCCGCTCGGAGAAATGACCAAAATTCCCTCGAGCCCACGTGCCCGAAAATCCGAAATTCTCGAACATACATTCTACCCACAACCTTACTAACTCAAATATATAATTTACTCAAATATTCATGCTCAATTCGTGGTTAAAAATTCAAATTTTCTATATTCTAGGTTTCTTCGAAGTTTTCCCAACTTTCCTACCAATTTCATGCTCAAATCCATGCAAGATCACATATTTAACTTAGGAGTGGGAAGAATTCCCTTCCCTAGTGATGCTTGTTGAAAACCCCCTTCTTGAAGCTCCCAAAATCGCCACACCAAAATGAGAGAAATGAAGAAATGGCCAAAATCCGTTCTTAAAACACCCCACTGCCTCCAGCCATTTTCGCACCTGCGGTGCAATTGCCGCTCCTGCAGCTCCGCACCTGCGGAAATTCCATCGCAGATGCGGCCCTTACTCAGCCAAGCAACTTCCTCTCCTGCGATCCCTCTTCGCACCTGCGATTCCGCGGGTGCGACCAAACTCCCGCACCTGCGGTCCCTCGGCTTCAGACCCAATTTCACACCTGCGGCAACCAAGATGCACCTGCGACTCCGCACCTGCGGCCAAATCCTCGCAGGTGCGGATCACACTAGATGAAAACAATCCTCACTTCTTCAAACTTTAATTCTTTATCCGTCAACCACCCGAAATCCACTCGAGGCTCCCGGGACCCCTTCCAATCATACCAATCTGTCCCTATACATAACACAGACTTGCTCGAGCCCTCAAATCACATCAAACAATGTCAAAATCATGAATCGCACTCAAATCCAATTCTTTAAGAACTTAGAATTTCAAACTTCTACATCTGACGCCGAAACCAATCAAATCACACCCGATTGACCTCAAATTTTGCACACAAGTCATATTCAACATTACGGAACTGATCCAACTTCCGGAATCGCATTATGACCTCGACATCAAAACTTCCACTTCTGGTCGGATTTCCCAAAAACCTTCAAATTCTTTCTTTAGCCAAATGACCCCAAAATGACCTACGGACATCCAAATTCACTTTCGATCGCGCTCCCAATTCCGGAATCACCATATGGAACTATTCCCATACTCGGAATTCCAAATGGACATCAATCTCAATGATATGCACTTCAAGCCCAAATTCATGAAATCCTTCTAAAATGCTAACTTCCACAATATACGCCGAAATGCTTCCGGGTTATTCAAACCCGATCCGGACATACACCCAAGTCCGAAATAATCATACGAACCTGCTGGAACCTTCAATTCCTGATTCAGAGATCGTTTACTAAAAATTCCAATCTTAGTTGATTTCTCCAACTCAAGGCTTATGAAATGAGAATTTCCTTTCCAAATCAATTCTAAACTTCCTGGAATTCAATTCCGACCACGCCCACAGGTCATAATACCTGAAACGAAGATGCTCACAACTTCAAACCACTGAGCGACGCGCTAGGACTCGAAACGACCGGTCGGGTCGGCACAACTATTTTGTGTGACGCGCTATGTTGTGCCGTGTGAGTTGTGAAATGGCTTGATAATTTCATATGTGTTGAGGTTTCACGTAGCGATGGTTTTATATGAGCAGGATGGCTCTCGAGATTCAGATCATATATCGCACCTTAGTGGTGCTTGAGCTTGGTAGCGTACGATGCTATCTGTCTCCCCAGGATTTGAGTTATGCATTTCGCGTGCTTGTTGTTGATATTCGGGTAGTTCATAGTTATGAGCATTTTGCTCGGTAAGCGTTTTCTTATAGATTATTATGTGTGGATCGGGTGTCACGCCGCCACGGGTATATTGTTTGGATCGGGTTGCACGTCGCAATAGTGTGATGTTGAGTATAATATCCCCTACCTATTATTTTGTGTATTGCTTCTCGTTTTCTGAGGAAGGTTCATAACACCATTTCGGTTGTCTAATTAGTTACGTGGTTTGAGTAGCCGATTCCAGAGTTTGTTTCTTTATGTATCACATTTGAGTTTGTAGCTTGATGGCACATTGCGACATTATATGAGATTTTGGCAGAGTCTGAGGTGGCTTCTTGCTTGGGCAGCTTATACTGGGTGACACGAGATTTTTGGATCTGGGATCAGTGCGATCGGATTATATGAAGCATATTTAAAGAGCAAAATACCATTATTTGGTTCATAATGAGGTGATGATTCTAGTTAAGAGGAGATTCAATGATTCGTTGACTTGGCAGTTGGTTATGAATTTCTACACATCTCTTCTGTCGTGGAGATATTGCCAGAGTCGAAACAAGACTTATATATATCATGAGATGCATTATGAGCATCAGATTCATGAAATTTTGGCTATCGTTATCAGAGGATGTTATTATGGTCATGTAAATTATGCAGTGCATAGTGTGGATTCAACAAAGGTATGCAATTATGTATTGGTGAATCGCATAGAGATTGATACGGTGTCCATATGATGGGAACATGCCTAGCAGAGAATTCCAGATGTTGGAATTTGGCTCTTAGACTAATTTGAATAAACGAAAGAGGAATCTTCAGATTTGCTCGAGCAAATGTGCTCAACTGAACTGTGGTAGCACGGGTAGGTGCACGAGGCGTTAAACAGTGATTTGAAACGACTCCAACGCAGTTCTGAGCACGTTTGAGGACAAACGAATGTTTAAGTGTGAGAGAATGTAATGACCCGACCAGTCGTTTTGAGCTCTAGCATGTTGTTCGGCGGTTTGAGGCCATGGGTAGCTTCACTTAAGGTATTATGACCTGTACGCGTGGTCGGAATTGAATTTCGGGGAGTTCGGAGTTAATTTGGAAAGAAAATTCTCATTTCGGAAGCTTTAAGTTGGAAGAATTGACTAAGATTGAATTTTGGAGTAAACGATGTCACACCCTTTTTTTACCCCCAAAACATATATGCTATGGATTGTGGGTTAAAGAGTTTTTCCAATTAAAGTGACAACTTTTGAAATAGGGATTATTTTTGTTATTCAGAGTCGCCACTTGGAATTGATTTTCGGTATTCCAAGTCACCTTTTATTTGAATCCCCAGTCAAAGGAAGGTTTGACTCTTTTATTATTGATCTGCGAAAACAAAGTCCGGATAAGGAATTCTGTTGACCGGGGAGAAGGTGTAAGGCATTCCCCGAGTCCCGTGGTTCTAGCACGGTCGCTTTGTTGACTTAAAATTGGCTTAAATTAATTTTGGACAAACTGTGATATATATGATTTTTATATTATACCTATCTGCTTTTATTTCTGGATTACTAGGAAAATTAAAGAAATTTGAATAATAAGATGTCGTAACCACACTATGCCAGTGAATGCGTGATCGAGATAAAATTTATTAATTTTATCATAACAGCACTACGCAAGCGAATCCGCAGTTATGACAAAGATTATTAGTACATTATTACTTTTGAAAAAGTTACCACACTTGAAGAAATTAATATTTTAAAATTTATTAAAAGTTACGATCGTGCTACACAAGTGAATCTGCAATTGTGAGAAATAATTAAATTATAAATTAACTAAAATTATTGGATAAGGTACGAGATTTTTTGATTAATTTATTGAATGTTAAACATCACGCTACGCAAGCGATTCTGTGAAGTTAAAGCGGCCCTACTATTTGCCTAGCGTTTAAATTAATAATAATAAAAAAAAGTGCTTAAACTTTATTTTTTTTAGTTACTTATTCGACCAAAGAAAGGAACAAATATGACACTATTAAAATTATTTTTTAACTAATGCAAGACCTTAAACCCGTGTAAGCTTATGCTAAACTTTCATGGGTTTGGGCTATTAATTTTATTTAACAAAAGATAAATTATTGATTTTAAGGGTCTACAGATTTTAGCTTATTTGGCCCATGTTGCTTAAGATCCTCAGTGACCAACACAACACAAAATGACAAGTATTCTTCTACGCCCAAATTTCTCATCATGTTGATGTCCAAACTAAAATCGTTTTTCATAAAAGGAACTCACATGCTAATTATTATCTTTGCTCTTTCCTCTCCTTATTCAAATTATTTATTAAGGACCAACATAATATTTCTACTCATTTACACTAACATGACACTAATCAGACTACAAACTCATTAGTAACGTAAACACCTTAAGCATTTGAATACACTTTCATGATTACAATCACAACTAAATATAATAACTACAAAAAAAACGGTAATACTTTAATGCTAAAGAGAAGAACCATATTATAACATTATATTGACTATAATTTAAAACATCAAAATATTTGAAGCTAGAAGTCTTTCCTAGATAATTGTACATGAACCTTAAAAGTAACTCACATAAAAGATTTCAAACTAAACAAACATGGTTAAAAATGAGGTCTTTATCTTTTCCTTAAACTAAGTAAACTTAACAAAATGTTATTTGAGCTACATATGTAAAGAAAAATGGAAGATCGACCAAATATTACAAATGTACATGCTGAAATATGACTATGTGAATAACATGCTAAACATTCATACATCAAGCATATCCATAGAGATGAAAAAGAGCCATATCCTCATCCATTGAATATAAAGATCTGCATTGCAAAGTTAAAGAAAATACCTGAATTGCAGAAAATAAATACAGCGGTGAAGAAATAGAGCTCAGCAGAAAAAAGAAACAATAGCAAACACAACAGAAAACAACAACAGTTTCGTGTTTAAACAACCCGAAAATCTTGGAGAAGAAACCAAGAACCAACTCTAAAGAAGACTTATATTTTTCTAAAAGTTTACACTCTAAAATTTACTCACAAAGCTCACCATTTCAGCTTACTAAAGGGTGCTTTAGTTGCTGATTTCTTACTCTTAAAGTTGTATTTTTAGGGTGTAAAACCTATCCAACAAATATGTGATAGCGTGTGTCTGAAATAAGGAAAGAGCAACCCCTTAAATAGGCAAATAAAGTCACTTTTTGGACAGATTTTGGTTCACCAAAACTCTGTCCAAAAAGGACTGACTTTGTGTGCTAAACACTTTTCAAAGGCTGTCCAAAAGGTGAAAGGATAGCCTGAAAATGTGCTATAGCAGAAGTAAGGAGAAAAAAATGTCATTTCAGCCACCCTACTAGTAAAAGGTAGGCTACTAGTATCCTATTTTATGATAAAATAACCTAAACTTCGGTTCTTACAATATTAGTACCAACCTATGTGATTCAAACCAAACCAAGATAGAAAAATACATAATTAGACTTAGAAATTGAACTATAAATCAACTAAGGGAAACTCATAATCTAATAACTAAAATAAAATAAAAACAAGTATATTATCCAAATTAACTAATTGTAATCATGAGCTTAGCATATCACATACAAACTGACTATTTTATTAAACAACTATGACTTAAACAAAACACTTAACTAAACAGAAACTCAACACATTAACAACTAAATAACCTTAATAACCAAGAGACAAACAACTACTAATCAAACTAATAAACATATGATTACACAAAATGACTACAAACATAGACGAAATAACAAAGAATTTTATACTATAATTAAAACTATAATCAAAAAGTAGGGAAAAACAAGAACAACCAACCAAAAAGAAAAATCAGAAACATAGGGAAAAGATTAGGGGTTGGGTTTACCCAATTCTAGGGACATTCGAGACTGAATCGAGGGACGAGACGATACCGGAACCTTCAAATAGAGGCTTCCAGACCCCAAAACGCGTGTTTCTTTCGGGCAGATGCTAAAACAAACGAGTTTCGGTGTCTTGCGAAAAAGAAACAGGCGTATTTGAGTCGAGAAATGGACTGAAATGGGGATGCGGTGGCTGGGTGTCACGACCCAAAAATCCCTAAGGTCGTGATGGCGCTGGACATCCATGTCAGGCAAGCCAACTTATTAATTAATTGAATAACTTTCCGATTTTAACATTTATGAAAACATTTCCTTTCACTTAATTACATATTAACCAAATAAAAGTCTGTTAATTAAAAACGATGGTTTAAAGATTACACTTAGACAGTTATATCCCAACACATATCCCAGAACCCGGTGTCACAAGTACATGAGCAATTTCTAAGAATTTATACAATCATTACAAAGCCTGTCCGAAATACAACTGGACAAGAAAATTTAAAATGAAATAAATACAGTATGAAGGAGACTATGTCAGCTACGGATCGCCTTCAGATGATGCAGATCGCCTAAGTCTCCGAATCCTCCACATTTCTATGAGAGTATCTGTGCAATAAAATGCACAACAAGAGTAGCATGAGTATAAAAACAACGTGTACTCAGTAAGTCGCCCGCCTAACCTCAGAGAGGTAGTGACGAGAGGTCAAATTAGACACTTACTAACGCTCAATTTAGAATATTTAGGTATGACACTAAGCATGATTTATCATAGGCAATTTATAAAACATGATTTAAATATCTTTAAACTCCATTCACGTTTAACACTTTATATCTTCGTCATATTAACAATTAATCAACATGGTGATTTAATCAAATAATAACAAATCGACGGGAATGAACAACTTCTTCCAAAATCTTTTTAATAACTTTATCTCTTTCATTTCACTTGATAATCTAATATTTCAGGCCAGTAATCAGGCAAAATCATAGCAACTACGCAGCAAATATCATGCGCACGCAATGCCGAGGGTCGAACGGCGCGGACCAATAATAATAAACTGTGCACTGCCGAAGGGTCGAACGGCTCGAACCATAGATGCATCTATTTACCCTACTCGTGAATCGATCATGCGACGCGGCCAATATAAAAATAATAAGGCTAGCCAGCTCGCGAATCATACCTGCGACTCAGGTGCTCATATGTACACATATTCACATAATACATCCTTATTTTTATCAAGAAGCAGTTTTCCTCAGGAAAATGGTAGAAATCCTTTTTAAAAGAACATGAAATGTAGTTTTTAAATCTTTGTTTTGAAACTCATTTGTCAGGTTTAACGATACTCCATAATACAACCCCACCAGGTACACAATTATCCATAGAGGAATCAATTCTCTTTCTAGAAGATTAACAAAATGGACTCTAGCTTCTTCTTTTAGATATTCAATTACGTTTTCGACTATATTAGCAGTTTAATATTACAGGAAGGATTACAGGTCTAACACGTAAGGCATGCTAGTGGGTCCTAGACTACCCGAACATGGCATAATAGTATCTACGCACGGACTCCCGTCACCTCGTGCGTACGAAGCCCTCGAAGATAATAACATGCACTGAATTAATTCACCTAGGGGGACTATTCCCCCTCACAAAGTTAGAAAGGAGACTTAGCTTGCTTCGAAATTCCAACACCGGCTTCCAAGCCCCTCCGATGACTCCAAACGAACGCACAACGCCCCGAAACTACCACATAACGGCAAAGAAATGAAAATATACTCTAATATTTGCAGAAATTCCAAACTATATAATTTCCCAACCCCGCTCAGAGAAATGAACAAAATTCCCTCGGGCCCACGTGCCCGGAAATCCAAAATTCTTGAAGATACATGCTACCCATAGCTCTACTAGTTCGATCATGCAATTTACTCTACATTCCGTACTCAAATTCGTGGCTAAATTCCAAATTTACATTTTCTAGGTTCCTTCAAAAATTTCCCAGTTTCCTACCAATTTCCATGCCTAATCCATGCATATAATCTTGTATTTAACTAACAAACGGAAGGAATTTACTTACCTTGATGCCTGACGAAAAGCCCCCTTGAAATGCTCTCAAAAAATCGCCCATGACAATGAAAACTGGGTGAGAAATGACATAAACCCGTATTTAAAACATTCTGCCCAGGCCTCCCTTCGCACCTGCGGTCCAATAGCCGCTCCTGCAGCTCCGCACCTTCGGAAATTCCATCGCAGGTGCGACTCTGACTCAACCCAGCATCTCTCGCTTCTGCGGCCCCTTCTCCGCATCTACGCTTCCGCAGGTGCGACCCATCTTTCGCACCTGCAGCCTCTTTAGCTTCAACCTCAAAACTCGCACCTGCGGCGCCCTTAGCCGCACCTGCGGTAAAATCCTCGAAGGTGCGGTCACACGAGATGACAGCAGCCTTCAGCCATTTTCAACTTCAAATATTGATCCGTTAACCACCCGGAATCCACCCGGAATCCACCCGAGGCCCCTGGGACCCCGTCCAATTATACCAACCTGTTCCAAAACATAATGCGGACTTGCTCGAGGCCTCAAATCACATCAAACAACATCGCAACCACGAATCGCACCCAAATCCCAACTTTATGAACTTAGAAATTTCCAACTTCTACATCCGATTCGGAAACCTATCAAATCACGTCCAATTGACCTCAAATTTTGCGCACAAGTCATATTCAACATTACGGACCTGCTCCAACTCCCGGAATCGTATTCCGACCTCGATATCAAAACTACCACTTCTGGTGGGATTTCTCAAAAACCGTCAAATTTCTATCTTTAGCCAAATGACCTCAAAATGACCTACGGACATCCAAATTCACTTCCGATCGCGCTGCCACTCCAGAATCACCATACGGAGCTATTCAAGACTCGGAATCCCAAACAAACATCAACCTCACTGAAAATCACTTCAAGCCCAAATTCTTGAAATCCTTCTAAAATGCTAACTACCACAATATGCATCGAAATGCTCCCGGGTTATCCGAAACCCGATCCGACATACGCCCAAGTCCGAAATCATCATACGAACCTGCAAGAACCTTCAAACCCTGATTCAGAGGTCGTTTACTCAAAATTTCAGTCTTAGTTGATTTCTCCAACTTAAGGCTTCTGAAATGAGATTTTTCTTTCCAAATCAATTCTAAACTTCCTGAAATTCAATTCCGACCATGCCCACGGGTCATAATACCTGAAAGGAAGCTGCTCACGACTTCAAACCACTAAACGACGCGCTAGAGCTCAAAACGACCGGTCAGGTCGTTACATTCTCCCCCACTTAAACCGACGTTCGTCGTCGAACGTGCCTAGAATTGCTATGGAGTTACCTGAAATCACTGTTTAACATTTTGAGCACCTACCTGTGCTACCACAACCCAGTTGAACACAATATCTTGATCAAATGTGGAGATTTCTTCTTTTATACATATAATACGCCCATAATTCATTCAATAAGCTGAAATTTCTCTGCTAGGCCTAGTTCCAACATATAAACACCGTATCAACTACCACACGATATACCAGAACAGGACCGCATAACTTTGCTGAATCAGCACCATGCACCGCATAACTCATCATCTGACCACGATGACACTCCCTGAACCTTAATAGCCAAAATTTCACGAATGTGGTGCTACCGATGCACCTCATAACAGACATACATACACCCTGCTATAATGCTGACGATACCACCACAACGGAGGAAATGTGCAGAAATTCATACTCAACTGTAGGGTTAACACATCCTTGAACACCTCATCTTGACTAGAATCATCACTTCATTATGAACCAGAGTAATGGTATTTGTTCTTTAATATACACTTCACATAACCTTATCGCACTGATCCCTGATCTGATAATCTCGTCTCACTCAGTATGAACTGCTCAGACAACAAACCACCTGAAACATGGCCAACAACCTCACATGATACCACATCACACCAATAGACCATAACTCGCACATGATAATAAGAAACAACTCAGGAAGGAACTATTCAGCTTACGCAACTAATATGAATTCTTACTAAATAGGAAGTAAAACACAAGAAAATAAATACATATTAATCCTTCTCATCATCACACTGTTGCGGCGTGCAACCCGATCCGAATAACATACCCGTGGCGACGTGCCACCCTATCCACACATAAAATTTACATAAGAAGATATATATACGAAGCTGATTTTCTCACTATTACTAATTACTGAGTATCAATCACAAGCACGCTAAATGCATAATACCATCCCGGGGAGAATGATAAAGTCGTAGGCTACATAACCCAAGCACAACTGAGGTGCGATATATATATATATACACTCTGAATCTCAAGAGATATCCTGCTCACATGACATCCCCACTACGTGGGACCTCAACACATAAGAAATTATCAAATCCGTTTCACAACTCACACATCACAATAACACATGAATCTGACGAAGACGAAACAACACCCGCTGTTCTAATACCTTTCCATGAAAAGCGCTCTACTGAAAGGAACATGCCTGGCTCATACGGAGCCCATAATCATATTTAAGTCCATCCACAAGCATCGAGTCACCTTGCTCGCACCAAACTAGGCTATTAGCTTTTATCTGGGTACGTATTAACCCACTTCCTCTCATAATACACGAGAACAACCATCATCACCGGGACAAACACCCCATCATCCATAACCAACTTAACCGAATGCCTTCCAGGCATAAATCCTTAATTGAGCAACATTGCACTTCTTTATACTCAGTCCAAATGTTCAATCGATCAAGTGACTACATGCCACACTTCATACCATCTTTCCGCGGTCGCGCTTCCACGACCTTTCACACAAGGCAACAAGTCTGCACATCCACCACTGGCCATGCTACGTTGTAAGACAATTCAAGAACTCATAACCAGAGTACAAAGCCTCTTCCACCGAATCTCAAATCTCAGGTGACAGTGAAGATACACCAGCTTATACTGAACTTCCAAATCACTTTTCCTTGCTCTTCCGAGCTCATGACATCCTTATAAACATTGGACCTAAATCTTGATTCTTACTCCCAGTTACATACTGCTTTCCGCACCTAACATACCAACATGAGGTAGCGCAAGAATTCCATCATAACTTCCAAACCACCAATAGGGTGAACACTTCATCATATAGAACCCTTTTTACTTAGCTCAATTCAAGAGTACCATCTCAACACACGAGTGAATTCCCACTATCATCCAATCATGCAAATCCTTAAGTAGTAGTCTATACCACCATAACACTTTCGGGGTTCGCCTACACCTGGCAAACCACAACACTCAATGCTCCCACATAAAATCCGTTACGACGACCGACAAGCCCCACACACATCGGCACAAGACACGTGCATAACTAAATCACATCAAAGGAACCGGTCACTGCCGCAATGTGCCATTTCAACCATGGCTAATCAATCTATCTTCTTTTAATCATCTTCAATTGCCTCAGGAATAATAGCAACTTCCTTCAACCCATAGCAAACTCAACCGTCACTCATCCCGAGTGACCTTGACTCACGAGACTATGCTTCCTAAATCCCGCAACCCGTTTCATACCCTTCTGATAATCTTTCTACAATTCGGAGTTTATTCCTCTCACTCCTCCAATACTATCCTTCATGCTGAAACATATCATAGACATTCCAACCATCCTCCTCTTTCTCAGAAATTACTCTGCAAAAGCTCAATTCTCGATCATATTGCTGCCTGGAACCCTTAAATGCCACATCCTTAACTTTTGAACTCACTAGGACCGCTACTGAGAGTCACCCACTCTGACTGGCCCGGAATACAATCAACTCCAAGGCTCTCCTAGCATAGGAACACCTTTTTCAATGAAACACGTGACTGAGTTACTATCCTTACAACTCTCCCATGCCTTAAGCATAAATTCTGAATCTTCCAAAGCCTAACCCTGGCCCGATAGGGCCAACTTCTGCAATGACTTGCCAACACGCCGACAATCCGTGACCCTATGCGAAGGCAACCCTACAACCCAACTGCAAATGGCGGGACTCACCCACTTAGCCCGAAGCTACTCCCCACACCGCTCTAGAACCTGTTGAGATCCTTTCTCCTTTGATAACACGATCTATCTCAACCAGTCCGGCCAACTCTTCCAGATCCTCTTGCTAGCTCTCCCTAAATACTCTGATCCTCTAGCATCATTCACACATTCTACCTCGTACCGACTCGCCACTAGAACTCCTCACCGAGTACTGCCAACCCCGCCATCGCTAACCTATTCACAGAAGACAACCCACATGTGGAAACCACCTGCGGACACCTCCCAACGACGCTTAAATGCATGCTCCCTGCGACTTCAATACCCCATCCTACGCCTGGCTTGATTTACCAACTTTACTAGTCCGTCCGCTCTTCATGGACATCCATTAATGCACGACAATATCTTCAAATTCCAAGCTGTGCTGCCGCTCCCCCACTTTGCGACTGCTCGACTTCCGCTTCTTTACACCTGGCCTCTTAGAAATGGAACCACCGCCTAGCCTCACTTCAGGACCATTCTCTGTAGCTCTCAAACCAGCAGATCATCACGACTTCAAGCTCTCCGAAGATCATCTTTCTCTAGCTGCCTTCGTTATCAACACTTATCCGGTACTGAACCACCGCACCTCACGATCTCTGCCAACCGCTTTCTTCAATACTTCTTCTCAATACTCTGACCCCACACAATCGAAGAAACCATAGCACCGCCAAACCTAACACATTCCATCTGATCAATGACGATGACTACACGTCACAGGTGCATATCCCACCTCACTTGAAGACGCCAAGTCTTACTACTTTATCGGCTCCAACCAGACCATTCAGAATCCAAATGCCTTTCCTCTGCCGGAACTAAAACACCAAAATCTCGAAATCACACTCTGAGAAGAACTCCCTTCAAACCATTCATCATCCCCAACATACGGGCAAGCATTCCATCATAATAACGATACTGCACGACAATCAATTGCAAACATCATCACTACCCGAGCACAACCTTAAGGCTCCCAGAAACACAGCTACTGAGCTGAAACAACATTTTACCCTTTTGCAGGGCCATAACAACAACCACGACCAATTACACATGGAAACATCTTGAATTACGTCCGTAGCACCATATAAATTCCTCAAACTCCTGCTTCATAGCAAGCGCTTCGCGACGCGTAAGATTTAGTAGGAATGAACATAGGCATAAGCCTCAAAGGAATCAACTCGCACGATGAGGAATCAAGAAGGGAAGTACTTCTAATATCCCTGTAGCCTCTCGAAGATAAGTACAGACGTCTCCGTACCGATCCGCAAGACTCTACTAGACTCGCTCATGACTCGTGAGACCTACGGGAACCTAGGGCTCTGATACCATGTTGTCACGACCCAAAAATCCCTAAGGTCGTGATGGCGCCGGACATCCATGTCAGGCAAGCCAACTCATTAATTAATTGAAACAACTTTCCGGTTTTAACATTTATGAAAACATTTCCTTTCACTTAATTACATATTAACCAAATAAAAGTCTGTTAATTAAAAATGGTGGTTTAAAGATTACACTTAGACAGTTATATCCCAACACATCACAAGTACAAGACCAATTTCTAAGAATTTATACAATCATTACAAAGCCTGTCCGAAATACAACTGGACAAGGAAATTTAAAATGAAATAAATACAGTATTAAGGAGACTCTGTCAGCTACGGATCGCCTCCGGATGATGCGGCTCACCTAAGTCTCCGAATCCTCCACATTGCTATGAGAGTACCTGTGCAATAAAATGCACAGCAAGAGTAGCATGAGTACAAAAACAACGTGTACTCAGTAAGTCGCCCGCCTAACCTCAGAGAGGTAGTGACGAGAGGTCAAATTAGACACTTACTAACGATCAATTTAGAATATTTAGGTATGACACTAAGCATGATTTATCATAGGAAATTTATAAAACATGATTTAAATATCTTTCAAATCCATTCACGTTTAACACTTTATATCTTCATCATATTAACAATTATCAACATGGTGATTTAATCAAATAATAACAAATCGACGGGAAATAACAACTTCTTCCAAAATATTTTTAATAACTTTAAATCTCTGTCATTTCACTTGATAATCTAATATTTCAGGTCAGTAATCAGGAAATAGCATAGCAACTACACAACAAATATCATGCGCAAGCAATGCCGAGGGTCGAACGACGGGGACCAACAATAATAAACTGTGTACTGCCGAAGGGTCGAACGGCTCGAACCATAGATGCATCTATTTTTCCCGCTCGCAAATCGATCATACGACGTGGTCAACATAAAAATAATAAGGCTAGCCTGCTCGCGAATCATGCCTGCGACTCAGGTGCTCATATGTACACATATTCACATAATACATCCTTATTTTTTATCAAGAAGCAGTTTTCCTCAGGAAAATGGTAGAAATCCTTTTTAAAAGAACATGAAATGTAGTTTTTAAATCTTTGTTTTGAAACTCATTTTTCAGGTTTAACGATACTCCGTAATACAACCCCACCAGGTACACAATTATCCACAGCGGAATCAATTCTCTTTCTAGAAGATTAACAAAATGAACTCTAGCTTCTTCTTTTAGATATTCAATTACGTATTCGACTATATTAGCAGTTTAATATTACAGGCAGGATTACAGATATAACATGTAAGGCATGCTAGTGGGTCCTAGACTACCCGGACATGGCATAATAGTAGCTACGCACGGACTCCCGTCACCTCGTGCGTACGAAGCCCCCGAAGATAATAGCATGCACTGAATTAATTCACCTAGGGGGACGATTACCCCTCACAAAGTTAGAAAGGAGACTTACCTTGCTCCGAAATTCCAACACCGGCTTCCAAGCCCCTCCGATGACTCCAAACGGACGCACAACGCCCCGAAACTACCACATAATGGCAAAGCAATGAAAATATACTCTAATATTTGCAACAATTCCAAATTATATAATTTCCCAACCCCGCTCAGAGAAATGACCAAAATGCCCTCGGGCCCACGTGCCTGGAAATCCGAAATTCTTGAAGATACATGCTACCCATAGCTCTACTAGTTCGATCATGCAATTTACTCTACATTCCATACTCAAATTCGTGGCTAAATTCCAAATTTACATTTTCTAGGTTCCTTAAAAAATTTCCCAAATTCATACCAATTTCCATGCCTAATCCATGCATATAATCTTGTATTTAACTAACAAATGGAAGTAATTTACTTACCTTGATGCCTGACGAAAACCCCCCTTGAAATGCTCTCCAAATATCGCCCATGACAATGAAAAATGGTTGAGAAATGTCATAAACCCGTCTTTAAAACATTCTGCCCAGGCCTCCCTTCGCACCTGTGGTCCAATAGCTGCTCCTACGGCTCCGCACCTGCGGAAATTCCATCGCAGGTGCGGCTCTGACTCAACCCAGCATCTCTCGCTTCTGCGGCCCCTTCTATGCACCTACGCTTCCGCAGGTGCGACCCATCTTCCGCACCTGCGGCCTCCTCAGCTTCAGCCCCAAAACTCGTACCTGCGATGCCCTTAGCCGCACCCGTGGCTCCGCACCTGCGGTCAAAGCCTCGCAGGTGCGGTCACACCAGATGACAGCAGCCTTCAGCCTTTTTTAACTTCAAATATTGATCCGTTAACCACTCGGAATCCACCCGAGGCCCCTGGGACCCCGTCCAATTATACCAACCTATTCCAAAACATAATGCGGACTTGCTCGAGGCCTCAAATCACATCAAACAACATCAAAACCACGAATCGCACCCAAATCCCAACTTTATGAACTTAGAAATTTCCAACTTCTACATCCTATGCCGAAACCTATCAAATCACGTCCGATTGACCTCAAATTTTACGCACAAGTCATATTCAACATTATGGACCTGCTCCAACTCCCGGAATCGCATTCCGACCTCGATATCAAAACTACCACTTCTGGTGGGATTTCTCAAAAACCTTCAAATTTCTATCTTTAGCCAAATGACCTCAAAATGACCTACGGACATCCAAATTCACTTACGATCGCGCTCCCAACTCCAGAATCACCATACGGAGCTATTACCAGACTCGGAATCCCAAACAAACATCAACCTCACTGAAATGCACTTCAAGCCCAAATTCATGAAATCCTTCTAAAATGCTAACTTCCACAATATGCATCGAAATGCTCCCGGGTTATCCGAAACCCGATCCGACATACGCCCATGTCCGAAATCATCATACAAACCTGCAGGAACCTTCAAACCCTGATTCGGAGGTTGTTTACTCAAAATTTCAATCATAGTTTATTTCTCCAACTTAAGGCTTCTGAAATGAGAATTTTCTTTCCAAATCAATTTTAAACTTCCGGAAATTCAATTCCGACCACGCCCATGGGTCATAATACCTGAAATGAAGCTGCTCACGACTTCAAACCGCTGAACAACGCGCTAGAGCTCAAAACGACCGGTCGGGTCATTACACTGGGTGCTACGACAATGGTGGTTTTGGGTTGGAGATAAGAAAAGAAGAGGAAAAGAGGAGGAGGAAGGTATAAAGTTTAAAGGAGTTGGGGCCACCAACCAGCGGTGGAGCGACGACGCGGCGGCGGTAGTGGACAGTGGAGTTTATGGGTGAAATTAGGGAGAAAGTGTAGGTATCATGGAGATCTATCCATTCATGTATGTATTGTAGGGTGGTAGTGGCCGGAGCTTCATAAATTAGAACAATAAAAATGGCAGCTAGGGTTTACTAGATTTAAAAATCATGGAATTTGAGCGGGTTTTGAGGGAGTTGGGTTGGAGATTTGGAAAGAGGAGGTTGAGTTGATTGTATGGTGTGATTTTGTGGTGGTTTAGACGACGAACGCCGCCGGTGGGCGATTTCCAGCGGCCGCCGGTGGGCGATTTCCAGCGGCCGCCTCTACCGCCGCCGTGGAGGGTGCGGGCAGCAGAGATAGGGAGAGGGATAAGAGAGAGTGAAGAGAGAGGAAGAGAAAAAGAAAATAGGGCAAAATTGGGGAAAATTTTGGGCTCTTTAGGCTTTAAATAGCCTAAGTAAAGATTAAATTAGGACGGTTGGATCAAGTCAAGATGTGTGGATAAGATTAAATCTCAGCCACTTAAACAAAACAACACCGTTTTAGCGCGTCTAGTTGGGGTCTTGAGCTGGGCGGATCGAATGCAATTGGGCCGCAAATTTGGTCCATGTTTTGGACCAATTGTGCTTTAAAACAAACAAAATCAATCCATATTAACCCATCACTCAATATTTAATAAATCTAATTCTAAAATATACAAACACACACTAAATAAATCTAAAAGTTTGCAATGTAGGATAAAAGAAAGAGCGAAAATTAGGTATTTATAGCTGCCCCTCTTTGCTCAAGAACATGAAGAGTTTTCGTGCAAAGAAAGTGAATGCCATAGCTAATTTTGCTCATGTATTACTCTAATGAAAGCATTTTTGAAAAAGGTGACTGAACCTTGCTTCCGAGGCTGCCTACATATCCTTGGCTATAAAGGAATCAGGTCAGTGTAGTTCTGGGAAAATTTGGTAGGTGGGACTACCAGATATTGGATTTAAAACTGTTGTTGTTGTTGTTGTTGTTGTTACTGTTACTTGCTGCTTACATCAAAAGGAAAAGAGAAGAGAACTACATATGCCTCTAAAGCTAAAAGTTACAAAATTCCTTTATATATGTCTTCTGGAGTCAAATCTTGATTCTTGACTTGCTCGCTTGTGTTGACTTCAGATTGGATCTTAATGCTCTTTGAAGAAAATATTATGGCTCATTCTCGATTGCTTGATTTCCTAATCCATAATTGAGAGGATGAATCTTGAGACGCCGAGTTGCTGACACATTATCAAAGCTAACTCCAACTGTCTTGTGATCGAAAGACTTCTTTCTTCTGATGAGAAACTGAAACTGCAAGCTTTAATCATCACTTATGCTCTACGGCTGGTCCTGCAAAGCCAACAAAAATTTTCTGCCCCAGTTTGGCTCTAGGAAAATTTTGTGAGTTATTAGGGAAAGCTATAAACTATCTACTTTGTTGAAAGGAAGACAAAAACAATATTATAAACTAGCTATATGAAGATATGCAACCAGGGAGGTAGTACCTTGTGTTAGAGAGAGAGAACATAAACTGCGAATGACACCTGTTATCATAGAAAAATAAATATATCCAGGGGTTAATACCCTGTATTTACTGAAAAGGAATGTAATCAGGGATTGGCGCCCTGTATTACTGGAAGGGACGTAACCAGGGGTTGGCGCCCTGTATTACTGGAAGGGACGTAACTAGGGGTTGGTACCCTGTATTACTGGAAGGGAATATAACCAGGGGTTGGTACCTTGTATTACTGAAAGGGGTGTAATAAGGGGTTGGCACCATGTATTACTAAAGGAGTGTAACCAGGGGTTGGCACCCTGTATTACTGAGATGGAATGTAACCAGGATTTGGTACCTTGTATTACTGAAAGATATGTAACCAGGGGTTGGCACCCTGTATTATTGAGACAGAATGTAACCAGGGGTTGGTACCCTGTATTACTGAAATTAATGTAACTAGGGGTCGGTACCCTGTATTACTGAAAGGAATATAACCAGGGGTTGTTACCCTGTATTACTGAAAAGGATGTAACCAAGGGTTGCCACCCTGTATTACTGAAAGGAATGTAACCAGGGGTTGGTACCCTGTATTATTGAAAGGGATGTAACCAGGGGTTGGCATCCTGTATTACTAAGATGGAATGTAACCAGGGGTTGGTACCCTATATTACTAAAAGGAGTATAACCAGGGGTTGGCCCCCTGTATTACTACAAGGAGTGTAACCAGGGGTTGGCACCCTGTATTACTGAGAAGGAATGTAACCAGGGGTTGGTGCCTTGTATTACTGATAAAGTGCTGAATCCCTCTAGGGGAAAAGGGTTCTACCTGAGTTAAGCTAAAGTAAAACAAGCTTGAGCAAAGAGTACTTCTACCCGGAAATATCCCCCTAGGCAAAATGGTTCTACCCGAGTTAAGCTACGTGAAACATCCTGAGCAAAAAGTATTTCTACCCGGAACTATGGGCTGGATCCCCTAGGCGAAATGGTTCTGCCTGAGTTAAGCTATGTAAAACACCCTGAGCGAAGAGTACTTCTACCCAGAACTATGAGCTGGATCCCCCTAGGCTATACAGTTTTACCTGAGTTAAGCTACGTAAAACACCCTGAGCGAAGAATACTTCTACCTGGAACTATGAGCTGGATCCCCCTAGGCGAAACGGTTCTACCTGAGTTAAGCTACAAAAATGGGAGGTATGGACAGTAGTGATGCATGCTAAAAATAAAAGAAAAATGGTGATTTTAAGGAGCTTACGTTTGGTGACATTCGTCATTTGAGAATCTCCATTCTGCACTTCTTTGTTCCTGCTTTCAAACAAAGAAAAATTTGTGAGTTTTCAAAGTGGTGGTCGATTTGTGGCCTTGATGCCCTGAGTGGTTTGAATTCACGGCCTCTCCGCTGTTAAGAACTGATTCTATCAGCGTGGTACCGAGGTGCTCGGATACTCTGTATTGCATTCTGGAGACCTCATTTTCTAACGTTGCCGCTGACTGTTTCATACTCGTATGTCCATGGTACCGCTAACCCTTGTCCCTAAGGCAAGGCAATTTTTCCCTTTAAAAACAAACTTAGTTGTCTTGCACCCAATACCAGTTTGTGTCCGTAGTGCTTATCAACTTTTCTCATGAAGCAGGTCTTGCTTAGGCAACTTTTTCAGTTTCTTTGAGACACTTTGTTCGCCTTATCAAATGAGATCACAGACGGATTCTGCCTTCGTCAATGCCATATATGCCCCAAATTGTGCTCGATATTACGGGAAAACTATAGCCAGTTTTGCAGCCATTTCTTTGCTTCACTTTTGATGCAAGATTAGACCAAAGGGGACTCAAAGATAATTATGGGTAAAAACAGAAGAATAATTGAAGGTGTGAACAACTAATTTTTGACCACACCCAAATTATATATTATTTTAGTGTAAATATTTTTTTTTGAGGTCTTATCTTAATATTTTTAAACTGTTATCTTACTCTTAATATATATATATATATGTGTGTGTGTGTCAACTGTTCATAGTCAACAGTGGAAGACAAAAATACTCACACTCTTAGTCTTATTTCTATTTAAAAAAAAAAGAAAAAGAAATTTCATATATATATACACATGTACATATACATATTTGTGGTATTTTAGTTAGTATAATTTAACTATAGTGTAAATATTTAATTTTCTTATGTATATGATATCTACGTCTTAAAGTAGTTGGCTAATATTTTTAGCTATGTAATTTACTCACTTTTCTTTATTTCCATATATATATATATATATATATATATATATATATATATATATATATATATATATATATATATATATATATATATATATATATATATATATATATATATATATATATATATATATATATATATATATATATATATATATATATATATATATATATATATATATATATATATATATATATATATATATATATATATATATATATATATATATATATATATATATATATATATATATATATATATATATATATATATATATATATATATATATATATATATATATATATATATATATATATATATATATATATATATATATATATATATATATATATATATATATATATATATATATATATATATATATATATATATATATATATATATATATATATATATATATATATATATATATATATATATATATATATATATATATATATATATATATATATATATATATATATATATATATATATATATATATATATATATATATATATATATATATATATATATATATATATATATATATATATATATATATATATATATATATATATATATATATATATATATATATATATATATATATATATATATATATATATATATATATATATATATATATATATATATATATATATATATATATATATATATATATATATATATATATATATATATATATATATATATATATATATATATATATATATATATATATATATATATATATATATATATATATATATATATATATATATATATATATATATATATATATATGAGATTTCCTTTTAATTAGAATTTGAATAAGCTATGGCATCTTTTTTAGTGTCATTAAATTATATGTAAATATTTCACCTTCTTATATTTATATATATATTTATAAATCTAGAGTCAGTTAAATAATATTTTTGTTCTAGAATTTTACTCGAATTTTTTTTATTGTTAATTAATTTCTAAAAAAAAAAGAACAAACAAACAAAACCTCCCAAACTTCCCACTCCCTCACGTCTCTCACCCCACAATCCCTAACCCCCAACTTCAAAACTCACGTTCCCCACTCTAAATGCAACAAAAAAAACCCCCTACTAAGATGGCTTTATAAAAAGGAGGTGAGGAAGTAACCAAAGGGGGAGGAAAAAGAAAAAAGTAGGAAGTTTTTGAAAAGGAAAACTAGAAAAGAAGAAGAACAAGATTTTGAGCAAAGAAATATCTGCCGATTTTTTGAAAAACAAAGAAAACAAAAAGCAAAGAAAGGGAACGACAGAAACAATCAAGGTTGAGTTCGAAGTCTTTGCAGCATCGACTGCGGGTTCATCCGGCATCTCTTTTCCTTCAATTTTGTGCTTTGTCACCATTTTTGCCATATTTCCGGTGAGTTCCGAGTCTGTCGAGGTTTTGGTTATGGATTTTGTTCGAGGTTCACCGGCGTAGATTTCAGTCTATTGGAGTTTAGCCTTTGAAGCTTTGTTTGGTGTTTGTCCCTGCTGTAAAGCTTTGTTAAAGGAGCTTTTCTTTATTGAATCAAAAATAAAATTTTGGCTTCACTAAAGGTCCATTCTAGACTCTTCTCAAATTTTTATGTTGCTTTGTGTTGTCGAATGATGAGGTAAATTTATTTGCTTCAGTTTTATTATTCTTCTGGGACTTTTGATTATATTAGCATTTTTTTGTTTAAATGTATTTTATGACGAGTGCTGTGATGATCTAATGGATTATGTGGACTGTTATGGCCCATGAGATAAGATTTCACTCATTTCCATTCTAACACCGGTTTGTTCTCAAATTGCTTGCTTTCTTTGCAAATAATTTGTGATGCCAGTTAGGGAATGAATCTTAATTTTTTTAGTAAAACTTTTATTTTGATGATTAGAAATAATAGATTGGAACAGAAATTGTTTCATTTTTTGGGTGTAAAAACCATAACCATGATGACTTTATTTTTCTTTCATGGTTGTCGATACTTTTTAATAAAGTTTTCCTTCCCATTATGTTTTTTCATTTGCTTAAACCTAATTTAATTTCTGAAAGTGTGTGTATTTAGAGAAATATTTTGTTTTCCCACGTTAATTTTTAGTTCACGTTTGTTTACTGTCCATTTGTGTAGTCATGAAAATAGTTGTTGTGGTCAATTAGTCTTAGAAAAGAACTGGGGCCTAAGTTGTTTAAAGCATTCATGTGGGCTTCGGCGAAAATATTAGGGGCTTTCGGTGTTTGATGAAAAAATAATATTCGAACATTGTAGCATGCTTTAGGTGCACATTAGTAAATAATTTATCTTGATTATGTACACATTCACGTGACATAGTTACGATTTTCAAAATCAAAATCAAGATACGCGTTTGCGCGACCTTAGACGAAACATTCTTAATAATAATAAAATATTATTAATCGTGTACACGTTCGCGTGACGCGAGTACGATTTTAAATGAACACTCGTAGAAATGCTCTTAGGCGCAATTTTTTTTCCAACTACTATGGTGGTTGCGTACACGTTCGCATGACGTGATCACGATTTTTCAAATAAATTCAAGGTACGTATTCGTGCGACTTTGACCAAACTTTTTTTTCTTAAATAAACTAAGCGTTGTGGATTGTGTAAACGTATGCGTGACATGATTCTTGACGCGCCAAACTAAACAGGCGTACCTACACGTAACCCGTCTTAAGATAATTCTTTAAAATATGAATAATCGAGTTATTAGGAGCGATAAAAGGTAAAATATACATAGGTCCTAAAATAAGTAATTAGATAATCTAAGCCAAGTATAATTGTTAAGCGACCGTGCTAGAACCACGGAACTCGGGAATGCCTAACACCTTCTCCCGGGTTAATAGAATTCCTTACTCGGTCTTCTGGTTTTGCAGACTTTTAACGGAGTCAAAATTTCCTCGATTTGGGATTTTAAATAAATGGTGACTCAGAACACCGTAAATAAATAATTCTGAGTGGCGACTCTTAAAAATAAATGAATAAATAATGCCAATTCGAATAATATCACTTAAATTGGAAAAACTCCCTTATCCCCCTTTCGGGAAAAAGTAGGTGTGACAGAAGGTGAAAAAGAAACTGTGCTTAAACAAAAGGTGTCCCTTTCGGGAAAAGTAATAGGGAGACTTATCTGGAAGTATGTGCGACATAAATGAATCATGACATGTCTTTTCGACTGGACACCTGATCCGTCTGAGCTGTCTAATTCTCAAAATCTGTCACGATTGTTCATCTTGAAACTGTCTTGGTTGTGCCCATGCCGGGGTATCGAAGACCCTTATTCGTCTAGTAGAGCCCTTTGCGGGTTTTCGCTAACTGACCTCTCTCATTCTCTACTCACCGTCACCTTATGGTGCCCATTTGGGTTTTCATCAATAAGACTCTCTCATTTCTCTGCTCACTATCGCCTTACAGTGCCCATACGGATTTTCACCGATAAGACTCTCTCATTTTTTTTGTCTCTTTTTTTATTTACTAAGATATGACATGCTGTAGATTGCCCAATTCCCCTGGCAAGAGGACTTCAGATATTCTCAAAGATCGATCAAAAGTTCTTAACAAGGAAAAGGCGAAAAGAACTTTGAACTGAATTACAACTTTTGTAACTGTTTCTATAGAAAAAACCGTAAAATAAAACAAACTTCTACCCCATTTTTGAGTATTGGGAATATGGATTTTTGTTGCGATGGGACCGAACCCAGGGTAAGGCTGCCTACGTATCCTTTAGGAATCAGGTCGGACGTAGTTCAATGACTCAGAAGATTTGTTGTTTGACTTTTTTTTCTCTTTTTTTTCCTTTTGCAAGTACAAAGGTTCCAAAAAGTGGAAAACAAATAAGACAAATACATCTCAAAAAGGGTTAACAAAAGGATGACACCTATTTGGAATAGCGAGCAATGATAGCCTTCGTCATCTCGATATGAGAAAATCATACGTGGAAGTTCCACAGTGGGTATATATCAGACATAATATCTTTTGACTGCATCTGCACTAATAGTCATGTCTGGTACACGTCCTTCTTCATTTAGCAAGTGCAAGGCCCCTTTTGGTAGCACTTTCTTGATAATGTAGGATCCTTGCCAGTTTGGGGCGAACTTTCTTTTAGCTTCTACTTGGTGTGGAAGAATGCGTTTCAGAATGAGTTGGCCTACCTCGAAGTGCATTGGACACACTTTCTTGTTGTAAGCGCGTTCCATTCTTTGCTGGTATAACTGGCCAAAGCACACTTCTGTTAGCCATTTTTCATCAATCAACATTATTTGTTCTAATCGGGTCTTTATCCATTATGTATATTCAATCTCTGACTCCGCAATGATCCGAAGAGAGGGAATTTTGACTTCAGCCGGTATTATAGCTTCCGTTCCATATACCGACAGATAAGGAGTTGCACCAACAGATGTGCGAGCAGTCGTGCGGTATCCTAAAAGAGAAAAAGACAACTTTTCATGCCATTGTCTGGAACCTTGGATCAGTTTCATAAGATTCTTTTTGATGTTCTTGTTCGTCGCTTCAACGACTCCATTGGCTTTTGGTCAGTAAGGGGTAGAATGGCGATGCATAATTTTAAATTGCTCGTATACCTCCTTCATCAAATGACTATTTAGATTGGTTGCATTGTCAGTGATAATGGTCTTTGGGATACCAAAGCGACAGATGATGTTGTAATGACCAAAATCTACCACTGCTTTCTTGGTGATTGCATTGAAAGTGACGGCCTCCACCCACTTGGTGAAGTAATCAATTGCAACCAAAATGAATCTATGCCCATTTGAAGCCTTTGGATTGATTGGCCCAATAACATCCATTCCCCAAGCAATGAAAGGCCAAAGAGAGGACATAGGATGCAACTCCGAAGGTGGCGAGTGAATCAGGTCACCATGAATCTGGAATTGGTGACACTTGCGAACAAAATTGAAGCAATCTCTCTCCATGGTAAGCCAATTATACCCTGCCCGCATAATTTTCTTCGCCAAGACATATCCATTCATATGAGGTCCACACCCCCCGAATGCACTTCACTCATGATCCACTCAGCTTCTGTGGCATCTATGCATCTCAACAAGTTCAAATCTGGGGTCCTTTTGTACAAAATTTCCCCATTCAAGAATAAACCGCCGGCGAGCCGCCTTATAGTTATTTTTTGATCTCCCTTGGCATGCTCTGGGTATTCCCTTGTTTTTAGGAATAGTTTTATGGTATGATACCATGGTTCACCATCTGGTTCTGCCTCAATAGTACTACAATAACCGTGTTGATTCAGCACTTGTATTTCCAATGGATCAATATGAGTGTTGCCTGGATAAGGGAGCATCGAGGCTAAGGTAGCCAAGGCGTCAGCTAGCTCGTTGTGAAACCTGGGAATGTACCTGATCTCGATGGATTTGAATCTTTTGCTCAGGTCTTGCACACATTGTCTGTATGGAATAATCTTGATGTCTCGATTCTCCCATTCGCCTTGGGCTTGCCGGATAAGCAATTCAAAATCTCCCATAACCAATAGCTCATGCACATCTAAATCGAGGGCCATTTTCAGACCCATGATACAAACTTCGTATTTTGCTGTATTATTGGTATAGAAGAATCGAATTCGGGCCATTGCAGGGTAATGTTGTCCAATAGGTGAGATAAGGATTGCTCCAATACCAACTCCTTTGATATTGACAACCCCATCAAAATACGTTTTCCATACGTGGCTATCATCCGGAACTAATTCCTATATTGGGTTGACCTCTTAATCTGGGAAGTATGTGCTCAGTGGCTTGTAATCATCATCAACTGGATTCTCTGCCAAATGATCTACCAAAGCCTGTGCTTTCATTGCAGTGCGAGTGACATAGACAATATCGAACTCTGTGAGCAAAATCTGCCATTTTGTGATCCTGCTAGTGGGCATTGGATTTTGAAAGATGTACTTCAAAGGATCCATTATGGATATGAGGTAAATAGTGTAGGCCAAGAGATAATGCCTCAGCTTCTGAGACCCAAGTCAAGGCACAACATGTCCTTTCTAAAAGGGTGTACTTAACCTCATAATTGGTGAACTTTTTGCTCAAATAATAGACTGCCTGTTCCTTTTTGCCTGTTGCGTCATGTTGCCCCAGAATGCATCCAAATGAATCATCCATCATCGATAGATATAAAAACAAAGGCCTACCAGGTTCAGGTGGGACGAGTACACGGGGTTTTAACAGATAATCTTTGATCATGTCAAAAGCTTTTTGGCAATCATCCATCCACTTGATAGCAACATCCTTTTTCAACAACTTAAAGATGGGCTCGCACGTGGTTGTGAGCTGAGCAATGAACCTACTGATGTAGTTCAACCTCCCGAGGAAACTTATGACTTCTTTTTTGTTCTTCGGGGGTGGCAAATCTCGAATGGACTTTATCTTAGATGGATCCAATTCAATGCCTCTCCGACTGACTATAAAAACGAGGAGTTTCCAAGATGGAACCCCAAATGCACACTTGGATGGATTACGCTTAAGGTCATACCTTCGAAGCCGTTCGAAGAACTTTTTCAAATCACGCACGTGATCATCCTGTGTCTTTGATTTTATGATGACATCTTTGACATACACTTCGATCTATTTGTGCATCATGTCGTGGAAAATGGTGGTCATGGCCCTCATGTAAGTTGCCCTTGCATTCTTCAAACCGAATGGCATGACCCTGTAACAATAAGTACCCCATGGAGTGGTGAAAGCGGTCTTTTCTGCATCATCCTCATCCATTAGAATCTGGTGGTAGCTAGCATAGCAATCCACGAACGATTGTATTTCATGCTTTGCGCAATTATATACGAGAATGTGGATGTTTGGAAAAGGAAAATTATCCTTTGGGATTGCTTTGTTCAGGTCTCTGTAGTCAACACATACTCTAGTTTTTCCATCCTTCTTTGTCACAAGCACAACATTTTCCACCCAGGTGGTGTATCGGACAACTCTGACCACATTGGCGCTCAACTGCTTCATTATTTCCTCTTTGATTTTGTCACTCATGTCCGTTTTAAATTTTCGTTGCTTTTATTGGACTGGTGGAAAATCACGATATGTGGGAAGCTTATGAACCACTAGATCAACACTTAAACCCGACATATCATCATAAGACCAAGCAAACACGTCTCTCTATTCAAATAAAAGTTGGATCAAGGAATCTCTATTTTTTGCTCAGTGTGAATGCTTATCTTTGTTTCTCTAACTTCTTCATGACTTCCGATATTAATGGACTCAGTTTCATTGAGGTTGGGCTTAGGCTTATTTTCAAAATTTTCCAACTCTATTGTTATTTCTTCAACAACCTCATCTTCATCATATTCAACCTCTTGATGCATTACTTCTAAATTAGACAACTTTTTAAGACCTGGGCGTGAATTCCGCATGCATGTCATGTTATTAAAGCCGACATTAACAAAAATGAATTGGAAACACAATGACAGGAATTAGGAAAAGGAAAGGATACAAAACTTGATACGAAATTGAACTGCATTTCATTGAATTTGAAAGGATAACATCAAAACAGAACAATCATACTTAGATGTTTGGATTACAACCTTGAAAGTAACCCAAAATACAAAAAGGAAGTTGCAAAAGCAAACTACCAAGACCCCTTCCTTGTGGGGAGAGGAGTTTCTTCCCAGTTGTTGAGCATGGTGTCTGGGCCAATTTGTTGCATATCGGCACGACTAGTGCCTTCGCCAGCCTGGATCATATTCACTTCAGAAAACATCTGGCTAAGTCCATGGCAAACTTCATCAATGTTTACCAGTGCCGAGGAATTTTGACCTTCTTGGAGTTGTGGCTTGACAAAAGTGTAAAAAATGTGAGGGATAGGTTGTTGCAAGACCCATCCATGCTTTTTGCGGTGCTTGGATTTGTCTTCGTCTGCTTGTGTTGGCCTGAAGCCTAAACCAAAAGTACCCTGATTACTGAATGGAGAAATATGCTTAGAAATTCCTTGCAATGATGCCCCAAGCCTTTTCCTGGCTCATAACCTTGTCTCAGCATAAGTGCAACCAACATTACAGATGTGGCAGAAAGACGAGGATGCAGAATGGGCTTTCCTTCCTCGACATGGTCCACAACAACTACTTCAACAACCTGATAGACAATGGATTCACACCATTCCTTGGACTCAATACATGGGATTAACGGGTCTTTATAAATAGACGACTCGTCTTCCTCGTGAACAATAATTACTTACCTATAATGTTCGAATTTGAGCATCTAATGCAAGGTGGATGGAACAGCTCAGGCCGTATGGATTCATGGCCTTCAAAGAAGAAAGTTATAAGAAGTGTCCATGTCCACTACTTCGAAGACAATTTCAAAGTCAACCGGCCCAATCGTCATGGAGAGGTTGATCTCCCCAATGGTATCTCTCGCTGAGCCATCAAAAGCCCGGATGCGGACATTTCTAGGTCGGATTATATCTGTATTGATCTTCATGCTTTGCAAGGTGGAGATAGGGCATACATATACACTCGAGCCTCCATCAACCATGAATCGCTTTATGTAGTGCCCCTCACATTTAACAGTCAAGTGTAAAGCCCTGTTGTGCCCGGCTTCCTCCTCGGGAAGTTCATCATCAGTAAAGGAGAATCTGTTCACCTTGAAAAATCTGTTGGCCATCTTCTCTAACTGATTCACTGTGGTCTTCTCTGAGACATGTGCATCGTTCAAGATCTTGATTAGTACACGAGCATTCTCTTTTGAATGCATGAGCAGAGATAGTAGAGAGATTCAGGTAAGAGTCTTTCTCAGCTGGTCAATGATTGTGTAATCCTGAACTTTCATCTTTTTCAAAAACTCTTCCGCCTCTTCTTCAGTGACTGGTTTCTTTATTGGCAATTGGCCTTCTCTGATTTTCTTGGCCTTCCTCAACTTTTCTGGAGAGCAACACCTCTCCGATCGAGTCAAACCTATAGTTTCCCCCACTTCCTCTATGTTTTTCTTGCCTTTGTATGTCATCACAGTTTTGTTGCAGTTCCAAGGAATTGTTTTCGTGTTTTTCACTAGGGGTTGCACGACAAGTTTGATTATGATCGGCTCTGTTATACCCTTCGTATCGCCCTGATCCTGTTTCGTGATGGAGTGACCTCCACGGACATACAACTTTGGGCTTGATACATTGGAGCGAACTTCCAACCTCGTGATTTTTGGAACAAATAAAGTTGCCTCCTCTGAGCTATGTGCGCCTTTCACAATCAATGGCACATCTCGGCTTGGACTTACTTCCAGACCTGTTCCTTCTTAAATTGCTCCTGCTGTCATTTCTACTCGACCGACCGGCTTGTATTCTTGATCTCGGCCAATCATTCCCACAAAATGAACATCATTATGTGCTGGTAACGGGTTATTTTTCGCATTAGGAGGGTCTTCGCCATTTGTCACTACAATCAGTTTTTCAGCAATGAGTCGTTCTATGACTCTTTTCAGAGTCCAACATTCATCAGTGCTATGCCCCGGGGCACCTAAATGATATTCACATCTAGAATTTTCTTGAAATCCATATGAATAAGGATGCATAAGGTGGGGAGCGTGGGTCCAATCACACCTATTTTCTTCTGCTTCTAGAATAGACTAGAGTATGATTCAGCCAATGGAGTGAATTTTTCCGCCGGCCTCTTCTCTCGACCATAATCTTGCTTGGGACGAGAATTGTAGGGTGCCCAAAAATTTTGCGGCTGAGGTCGGGGGATCCTTGGAGCTGGTGCCCGTACTTGCTGATTGGGAGGCCGAACATAGGATTGAGCATTGAACACTGTATACTGTGGTGGGCCCACATAGTATTGAGGAGTTGGCGGAGGATAATAATGTCGAGGGTAGCTGGAGATCCCCTGTTGAACTTGCACATAAGGGTGTGGTTCCCCTCTTTGAACTTCCCTGGATCCCGAAGTCATCATGGACCCCTCATTTCTCTGCTTTTTATTTGCCAAACTTTCCGACCCATTTTGGATAGCTTGGGTAGTGGCTTTGAGAGCAGCTTGACTTATAATTCTGCTAGTCTTGAGGCCATTTTCGACCATCTCTCCTATTTTGATTGCTTCTGCAAAAGGTCTACCCATCACGGACATCATGTTCTAAAAGTAATTAGGCTCTTGAGCCTCCAGAAAAACAGTGATCAACTCGTGGTTATCCATGGGTGGCTTAACTCTAGCCGCTTGCTCCATCCACTTGATGGCATACTCCCTAAAGCTTTCGGTCGACTTTTTCTTCATATTGGACAGGGAATTACGATCTGGCACAATATCAATGTTGTACTAAAATTGTTTGACGAAGGCTTAGGCCATGTCATCCCAAACATGCCAGTGAGAGATATCTTGGTCAATGAACCATTCAAAGGCTACTCCCACTAGACTCTCCCCAAAATAAGCCATCAACAATTCTTCTTTTCCTCCTGCACCCCTCAACTGGTTGTAATACCTTTTCAAGTGGGTGATAGGGTCACCGTGTCCATTATATTTATCAAATTTTGGGGTCTTGAACCCTGGTGGAAAATGGATGTGAGGGAACATGCATAGATCACTAAATGAAATACTTTTGTGACCACCTAGGCCTTGTATATTCTTTATGTTCTGCTCGAGACTTTTCATTTTTCTGGCCATCTCATCTGGCTCACCCGTCTTGGCAGCCTTTTTAGTTTCCACTGGTGACTCGTACTGAGGAGTCTGATTGTATGGAGCCGAGACCCTGAAAGCCATATTTGGAGAGTAGTATTGGCCATCATAAGCATGAGATGGTGGCTCGTTGTTTGGCCTTGTCACAGGAGGTGGTGGCGGGATTGTATATGTGATGACCCAATGAGTCATTATGTGAAATTAGACTCCGTTCTAGGCTTATTAGCCATAAAAATATTAATTTTAACTACCTCAATTTGCGTGCGCAGTTTGGGCATGAAACCGGAAAGCTTTTATGTGAAAATATAAGAAATAATAATTTTTAGAATTAAAAATTTAGTAAAAGTTGACTTGAGTCAACATTTTGAGTCAACAAACTTGGATCTATGTTTCGATGATCCCGGAAGGTCCACAATAAAATATGGGACTTGGGCATATGCCCGGAATTGAATTCCGAGGTCCCAAGCCTTAGAAATCAATTTTAAAAGAAATTATTTTGCTGAATTATTAATGAAATAAAGAAAAGAATTAATGTTTGAAACCATTGGTATCGGGCTCGTATTTTGCTTCCGGAGCCTGGTAAAGATTTGTTATAGTATTTTAACACTAACTGTGAATTTTGGTGAGAATCGGAGTTTATTTGACGTGATTCGGACGTTCGGTTGAGAAATAGTGGAATTGAAGTGTTCTTGAGAAAAATGATGAGTTTTGAGGTTTAATTCATGGTTTTACATGTTATTTTCATGATTTGATCGCACGAGCAAGTCCGTATGATATTTTTATACTTATGTGCATGTTTGATTTAGAGCCCCGAGGGCTCGGGTGAGTTCCGAATAAATTTGGGTTGTGTTGTGCTCGTTCTTTCTTATGCTTCGACGTCGTTTCTTCAAGCATGAATGTTATCATATTGAACAAAGCTCCGATTTATATTTTGAATGAAGTATTAGATCCGTATCGTAATTACGGACCTGTAGCAAAAAAAATCATCGAATTTGGACATCGTATGAGGATTTTATGGTAATTTTACTAAGGTTGCCAGATTTTTCAGGTTAATTACGAAATTCCCACTGACGGCGTATTAAAAATCTGCACTATTTACAAATATTAAAACCTACATATCTCCTTCATTATAAGGCCGAATTGAGGGATTCAAAAGCCTAACTTGACTATAATTTCACAAGGAATCCATTGGAGACATAAAAATTGAGTTTCAGGATTGTTTGTCACAAGAAACGAGGCAGAATAGCTGGCAGAAAAATATATATAAAACGGGTAGACTTCTTCTTCTTCAAATTTTCGAACCCCACAACCCTAGGAACGAATTTCTTCACCAAATATCACCCCCAAGTCATAGGTAATCAATTCTAAACTTTACTCTTTCAATTACTCATTATTTTTCATCACTTTTAAATCAAAAACTAAGAATTTTCATGGTAAAAATTGAGGGTTTGGGTAGAATTAGGGAATTTTATAAAAATCAAATCTTTACCTCGAATTGAGGTCGGATTACGAAACTAATTGTATATTTGGGTTCGTGGGTGAATGGGTAAACGTAATTTGGTCCAAACCTCGAGTTTAGACCAAGCAGGCCCGGGGTAGGATTTTTATTTTTTTTGAGAAAACATAGGAAAAATTAAAATTTTCAGTAAAATTAGTTTATTTAGCATTAATTAATGATATTAAGTTAATTATGGTTAGATTCGAGTGTATTGGAGGTGAATTCAAAGGGAAAATCTATAATTGAACAATGAGTGGCCTGCGGATTTGAGGTAAGTGTTTGGTCTAACTTTGACTTGAGGGAGTAGGAGTCCCCACTTGTTTGCTATGTGAAATGCATGTGTGTGGTGTATAGGTGAGGTGACGAGTATCTATGCACCACCAAATGGTCTTTTAAACATGATCCCGTCCCCGTTCCCAAGTTAATTGATTCCTGGCTTAATTGTTCTATGTTCATTATTGTTTCTACGATTACTTGGCCTTATTCCGTGGTTGTTAAATATTGTTGTGGTTATTTTGGAAAGAGTATTGGTTGTTTATTTGGTTCCCTTGTGGTACAAAACGTTTGAGTAGTTTGACATTGTTTCTACGAGGCACATATATATATTTATGTTCCTGTTGCTTTCACTTTTGATAATATTGAGGAAGTTATGAGAATTGCAGTTTAACTGTCTTAGGACTGTTGAGGTTTATGTGGCTATTTGATTTTAATCGACTATTGCCAATTGTTGTTGCAAGTGTGTTAAAAGTGTTGGCTGTTCTCTTGATTCTATCATAATACATAAAGATTGAGCTGGGTTGACATCGTTACAGTGTTTACATATATTCTGGTTGGTTTTGTTGTAAAATGATATTGGTTGAAGCTTACGAGCTATACTGTTTTCTGTTTGCAATTGTTGAAATAAAGGTGTTGTGAAAGGCTTGGCGTGAACTGTGAAAGTTTTTGATGAATAAACAAAATTGATTGTGATAAGGGGGCTATGATAAGGGGGTTGTGATAAGAGTGGATACTTGATTGTGATACGGGTGAGAAAATTGATTGTGATATTGTGAATAGGCGGGATCGGGTTGCACGCCACAACAAGACAATGATAAGGGAGAATATGCATGTTTTACTGTTCATAAGATAAAGGTTGGAACACTCATTGTTTTATTGTCATTATTTCATATTCTGCTTTTACTGTTATTTAAAGTGAAACTTGTTCTGTTTACAATTGTCGAGACATAAATATTGTGAAAGATTTGACTTAATTGTGAAATTATGAATAAATTGATATGATATGTCTGGTGGGAGCGGGTTGCACGCTACAACAAGGAGTGATAAGGGTGGACAGGTGGGATCGAGTTGCACGCCACAACAGGAGTAATACAAGTGATATATTTAGGGAGGAGAAATAAGGGTGGACAGGTGGGAGCGGGTCGCACGCTGCAACAAGGAGTGATAAGGGAGGACATTTATATTTTTACTGATTTTCAAAGAAAAACAAAGATTTGAAAACTTACTATTTTTCATATTTTGGAAATACTTTTATTTAAAGTTGAAGTTTGGAAACTTGAAACTTATTTGAGAGTTGGTTATAGATGAGGCCTGAAAAAGGCGGCTGCGTTATTTCATTGTTATTGCAGTACTTAATTATTTGTTTAAATTTCCTTCTTGATTTATATTTATTGTCTCAGTTATATTTTTCTTGTTCGTGTAGAATTATTTTATTGTATATATATTATCATCACATGTTATATGTTGTTAATGCCCCGCCGTAGCCTCGTCACTACTTCGTTGAGTTTAGGCTCGACACTTACTTAGTACATGGGGTCAGTTGTACTGATACTACACTCTGCACTCTTTTGTGAAGATCCAGGTACTGGCAAGCAGTAGAGATTTCTAGAGCATCTATATATTTATTCGGAGACACGAGGTATATCTGCCGGCGTTCTGAGATCCCGAGAGTCTTCTCCTATTTTTATAAAACTGTTTTAGTATATTCAGAACAGTTACTCTATTTCTTTCAGCCCAATGTTTGTAGTATTCTTTAGTAGTTCGTGAATTGTGACACCAGACACCGGGGTAGTTCTAGATCTATTATATGATTTTCGTGGGTTCATTTTTATTTAATTGTTTATTATTTTATCTTTGGAAATCATTTAAATTAAGTTTACTTTAAATTTATTTATTGATGTTTAAGAAAATAATCAAAGGAAATTAGCTACTCGAATTCTAACATTGGCTTGCCTAGCAAGTGTGGTGTTAGGCGCCATCATGATCCCTAAGGTTGGGAGTTTGGGTTGTGACAAGTTGGTATCAGAGCACTAGGTTGCCTAGGTCTCACAATTCACGAACAAACTTGGTAGAGTCTGAACGATCGGTACAGAGACGTCTGTACTTATCTCTCAGAGGCTATGAAGTTAGGAACAATTTCACTTCTATTCTACTCCATCGTGCGAATTTATTCTACCATTGATGATTGAACTTTCCTATTCTTGTCCTCTCACAAATCTCGACAGCACGCAAAACGTCTACAACCGGACAAGGGGTGAAGCCCCAATGGCAGCTACAATTAGGGGAAGAGACAAAAGCGGAGCTCAGTCTAAAGCTCGAACATAAACACCTATTGTAAAGTCTCAAATGGATCTAAACGCGGAGGTTCTAGCTCAGTCGGTACATGTTGGACTAGTCCATATCCCAGAAGGATTTATAGCTACTCCAGTATGGCATAACAAGGGAATAGTTGAAAGAAACAAAGTTGATTTACATGAGATGCGAAGTTTATCATTGTGAATTATCAGACATTGTGACCTATGTCTTCGTGCCAAGTGGGGAAGTCCACTGTCAAGGAATAGACTGCAGGGTCATGTGTTATATCGGTTTTGGCCTGGAATGTATAAGGCCTGAGATTTTGCAAGAGATAAAGCAGGGAATTCCGATATGTCTGCCACCTTAATAACCCTATACCTCAGTACCAAAGGAGTTATATAACAAACTTTAAATCTACAGAAGGTTTACTCAGCGTGGAAGTCACGGTTGCAGATTTTGGGGTGCTCCAGAGGGAGTACAGAGGTTGACAAGCTTCTAGACTATATGGTTCGTGCCAAGGTTTATCTGTATAGAGCTCTACATTTGGGATCATTGTGCATCAATAGAGATGAGAGTTACCCCAAAAGAATGATGAAAAAGTATATGAATAAAGGGGGTAGCTCAACAGTGTTGAGTTAACATAGTAAAAGAAGAAATTGGCCGCCTGTGTTTGTGACAAGCCTACGAAGAGGATGACTGTCACACCTCTTTTTTGCCACGCAACCCTATTACGAGGTTGAGTTAGGAGAGGTTTTCCAATTAAAGTGACGTTTTGAAAAGGGATTATTTATTATCGCCACTTGGAATTGAGTTTTGGTGTTCCAAGTCACCTTTTATTGAATCCCTTATCAAAAGGAAGATTTGACTCCTAATTTATGGTTTACAAAACATAAGACTGAGTAAGGAATTCTGTTGACCGAGGGGAAGGTGTAAGGCACCCTTCAAGTCCCGTGGTTCTAGCATGACCGCTTTATTGACTAATGTAAGGCTTAAATCAAGTTTTTAGCTATTCTTGTATTTTGTTGATTATGGTTTATTTATTACCGCTTAATTAATTATTATATTTTAATAGTTATTTTGACCTAGATGCGGTATGCACACAAGGTATTTCTTTGAAATTGAACGTTAAACCAAGGTATGTAATTTACACATGGTCAAAATATAATTATTTTAAATTTAAAGGCATCGAGACACGGGAATGCGCACACGATCCTTTAATTATTTAGGCATATCAATCCAATGTTCGGGCATGAATACATGGGTTAATACTGAAAGTGCATGTACAATTTTTCTAGTGTATTTAGAGTTATTTTCCTAAACTATTTTGAGATCGCTGTGAAGTCATGATTTATGGAAATAATTGTAGAGGAAGTGTAAAATTTGACTACTTGAAATTAAGAAGATTATTAAAGAAATGTCACAACTTAATAAAGCGCTAATCTTTAATGCTAATGTTATGAATCAAGAAAGGATTAAAAAAAAAGAACTACGGTTTCTAATTAAATCAAACAGTTCCTCAACTTTACATGGCCCAAAATATTATCTCATAAGTCTATATTTGAAACAACATTAAATAAAATATGCACAACAGTGGAGTATAATAAATTAAAATTAGTGATAGCACACAAAGCAACAAAAGCATACAATGAGCGTAGGACGAGAAGTCGAGAACAACAAACATTTAACTAAAGGAAACCAAAGCTGTAACATATACATCATCACGTCATTTTTCTTATATCTACAACACATATGCCAATTTAACACCAAAACTAATAGTATAATCTTGATGGCACAAATTTATATTGATAAATAGCCACTAGAGCATTATAATAAGTACTGAATAATATACCAATAGCCTTCTCATTTTAATGTCTAGATAACCAAACAGAGGTAACTAAAATAAAATTTCAACTTGATACACTATGAATAAACATTAAACAGTGTTCACACATTTTCATTCAAGCATCAGATAAGAACAAAATAAAGAGATAGAGTATGAAAGAATGGAACCTTTATTGTTGATAATATCCCCAACAGGTGCAGTAAAAAAAATCTAAAATATTAATCTTCAAGCAAGTTACGGATCAGAACTCGAACTGAATTTAGCAACTTCGAACAGATTCAACTCGAGGTTAAGGAAAAAGAAAAGACGGCTGCTGCATTTTTTTTTTCCGATGAAGTTGTTGTCCTCTCCTTTTTCTTTCTAGTTGTTACTCCCGTCACTTTTTTTTTTCTTTTTTTTCAAGTGTCATTTTTTTATAGTATAATATATGTGTGGGTTAATGTTGAGAGGAGTGGGGGTATGGGGTTCAGAGGAGGAAATCATGGTTTAATTACGGGGTAGTTGGGAACGTGAGAGATTGAGGGGGAAAGGACTGAGTGGTGTGGGGTAATTAGAATTGTTATAAGATTAGTTAGCTAATTAAAAAAATCAGATTTTTATATAAAGTTATGCTAACGCTAGCTTCAAAAAATTTGTTTTGTTTTGTTTTTTCGTTAGTCTGCTTATGTTAGTTTTTGTAGCTTTTTTTTTTCTCTTCTTTTTACTAAACCCTTTTACTAAATAAATTAAAGTAAAATACATACATAAATACAATATATATTAACCAACTTACTCTTACATTTAAAAAACACTATATAAATAAGAGAATCCAATATTTACACTATAGTAAATTATAGTAAAAAAAAATACCATAGCTTACTTATTAAAATTCTAATAACAAAGAATATATATATATATAAAAAAAACTCATACTCTAAGAATGTTAGTATTTTTGTAGTTTTCTTTTATTGAGATTAGACCTTAAAGAGATATTTATACTAAAATATTGGAAATTTGAGTGTGGTAAAAAATTAGTTTTTCACAGCATGCCCCTCTTTGCTTGGAAACATGAAGAGTTTTCAGGCAAAGAAAATGAACACGGTGACTAATTTTTGACCTCACTATTTTTTGAAAGGGAAAAGAAGATAAAAGAAAAAGATGCGACCGAGCCTTGGTTTTAAGCAGCCTACATATCCCGGGTTATAAGGGAATCGGGTCACGTGTAGTTCAAGTGAAAGATGAGTGATGGAGTATTCCTAGAGGGAGAGCCGAGTGAAGTTTTGTCGAGGTTCCGATCCGCGGTTCTGACTATTACATCAAAATGAAAAGAAAATTACATACTCTTGAAATCTAAGAGTTACAAAATTCCTATCTAAATGCCGTCTGGAGTCTTGTCTTGATTCTTGACTTGCTTCTCCCATTGACTTTAGATTGAAACTTGATTCTCTCGATGCGACAGACTATGAAACATTCTCATATGCTTGTTTCTTGATCAGATGATGAGAAGATGGATCTTGAGACTCTGTGTCTCCGCATGCATCCTATCAAAGCTGCTTGCGGCTGGTATGGAGATCAAATGTTCCACTTTCTTTGGCAAGAGATGGAATCTTATTTTTTGCGCATCCAATCCGTGCTTTGCAGAAAATCTACAAGCCATCACAAACAAACAAAACGAACAAAATTTTTTGCCCCAGTTTGCACTAGGAAATTTTTGTGAGTTATTGAAAACACATTAAACTATCTTTACTATTGCAGAATAAAGAATTGAGAAAGACATTTTTTTTGAATGTAGGGGATGTCGTACCCTATGTTAACAAGAAGGAAGGAAACCAAGGGATGTAGTACTTTGTGTAGACAATAAGATGATGCTTTTGGACCTTTAAGATTCTACTAGGGAATGTAGTAGCCTATGTAGGAAGAAAATAACGAAGCCAGGGGATGTAGTACCCTGTGTTGGTGATAAGATGAGGCTCGTGACACTATGGGATGCTACTAAGGAATGTCGTACCCTATGTTGGCAATAAAATGCAACCAGGGGATGTAGCACCCTGTGTTGACAATAAGATGATGCTTTTGGCTCTTTAAGATTCTACTGGGGAATGTAGTACCCTATGTAGAAAGAAAAGAATGCAACCAGGGGATTTAGTACCCTATGTTTGGAAATGAGACGAGGTTCGTGGCGCTCTGAGATGCTACTAGGGAATGTCGTACCCTATGTTGGCAAAAATAAATGCAACTAGGGGATGTAGTACCCTATGTCAGCAATAAGATATGCAACCAGGGGATGTAGTATCCTGTGTTGGCAATAAGGTGAGGCTCATGACTAACTGAGATTCTACTAGGGAATGTCATACCCTATGTAGGAAAATAGTAATGCGACCAGGGGATGTGGTACCCTATGTTGAAGATAGGGTATTGATTCCCTATAATGAAACTAAGAATAACATGAGTACATGTATCTTATAAGAAAACTAAGGATTTGAGAACTTCACTTGGTGGTGTTAGTCTTTTCACGAACTGTTTCCTAAAATTGTTCTGTTCCTGTTTTGAACAAAGAAAAAATTTGTTAGTTTTAAAATGGTGGTCAGTTTGTGGCCTTAATTTCTTGCTACTTGAACTTGCGTCCATTACACTTGTTAGTAACACTGGATCTATCGATGGTCGTACAAATTGCCAGGAGATTCTGTCATTACTTTCTGGAGATCTTCTTTCTCAACATCAAAACCTGACTATTTTACGTCTATCACCATCTGTGTTTATGGTACAAACAACCTTGCTCCCAGAACCACTTTTAAATGAGTAACTTTTGTTGACCCTTGACACATTGTTCAGTCCTCCAAGCCTTTTGCTCGTCAGGAAAAAAAATCAAAGATGGCTTTATGCCTTTGCCCATGCATGTTCATGCCCAGAAAGTTTTGCTTCATATAACAGGGAAACTGTAACCAATTTTGCGGCCTTTTTTTTGCTTTGCTTTGACAAGATTAGACTGAAGAGGACTCAAAAATAATAGGTCGAAAGAAAACAAGAAAGTGAACTAATAGGTATTACAACTTAATCAAGAAGTGTACCTTTCAAAGAATAAAAATAGAAAGGACTTATCTGGAGGAATACGCTGACTTCAATGAACATGACATGCACTTTGGACTGGATGCCTGATTCGTCTGAACCGNGTGCCGGGATATATGAAGGCCTAAATCGATCAACGATGCCCTTTGTGGGTTTTCACCAATTGATCTCTCTCATTTGCCTTTCTCTCGACTCACTATCACCTTATAGTGCCCATGAGGGTTTTCACCAATAAGACTCTCTCATTTGTCTTTCTCTTAACTCAATATTGCCTTATGGTGCCCGTGAGTGTTTTCACCAGTAAGACTCTCTCATTTTATTCTCTCTTTACAATGGCCGAGGCAAT
>ML390147.1:601-19451 GCA_005239525.1 Nicotiana knightiana | reverse complement strand
CACCATCTAGTTCTACTTCAATTGTATTGCAATAACCATGTTGATCCCGAATTTGAATTTCCAATGGGTCAATGTGAGTATTACCCGGATATGGAAGCATTGAGGATAGGGTGGCCAAGGCATAAGCTAATTCATGGGAATGTACCTGAACTCAATGGACTCGAACCTTTTGCTAAGATCTTCCACACATTGTCTATATGGAATGAGCTTGATATCTCAAGTCTCCCAATCACCTTGAGCCTGCCGAATAAGCAAATCTGAATCTCCCATCACCAACAGTTCGTGCACATTTAGATTTATTGCCATATTCAGACCCATGATACAAGCTTCAGATTCTGCCGTGTTGTTTGTACAGAAGAAACAAAGTCTCGCCGTGGCAGGGTAATGTTGCCCTATAGGTGATACAAGAATTGCCCCAATCCCTACGCGTTTGATGTTGACCGCCCCATTAAAGTATAGTTTCCAAACTTGACTGTCATCTGGGACTGCTTCTTCAACTAAATTAACCTCTTCATCTGGGAAGTATGTGTTCAATGAATCATACTCATCGTCAACCGGGTTTTCTGCCAAATGATCAGCCAAAGCTTGTTCCTTCATGGCTGTACGAGTGACATAACAATATCGAACTCTGTGAGCAAGATTTTCCATTTTGCCAATCTGCCTGTTGGCATCGGCTTCTGAAAGATGTGCTTCAGGGGATCTATTCGGGATATGAGGTAAGTTGTATAGGCCAAGAGATAATGCCAAAGCTTCTGGGCGACCAAGTTAAGGCGCAACATGTCCTTTCCAAAAGAGTGTATTTGGCCTCATAAGTGGTGAACTTTTTGCTTAAATAACAGATTTCTTGTTACTTTTTGCCTGTGGCATCATGTTGACCCAGAACACAACCAAAAGAACTATCCATTACTAATAGATATAAAAACAGATGCCTACCAGGTTCCGGCGGGAACAAAACAGGGGGATTTGACAAATATTCTTTGATCTTATCAAAAGCTTCTTGGCATTCATCTTTCCACTTGATAGAAATGTTCTTTTTTAACAACTTAAAAATAGGCTCACATGTGGTTGTAAGCTTCACGATGAATATACTGATGTAGTTCAACCTCCCGAGTATACTCATGACTTCTTTTTTATTCTTTGGGGCAGGAAGCTCTTGAATGGTCTTTATCTTTGAGGGATCTAACTCAATGCCTCTTCGACTAACTATAAAACCCAAAAGCTACCCAGAAGGAACTCCAAATGCACATTTGGCCGGATTTAGTTTCAGATTGTACCTTCGTAGCCTTTCAAAGAACTTTTTCAAGTCTTGCACGTGGTCATCTTGTGTTCTGGACTTAATGATCACATCATCAACGTACACTTCAATCTCTTTGTGCATCATGTCATGGAATATGGTAGTCATGGCCCTCATGTAAGTTGCCCCTGCATTCTTCAAACCAAATGGCATGACCCTATAACAATAAGTTCCCCATGGAGTTGTGAAGGCGGTCTTTTCTGCATCTTCTTCATCCATCAGAATTTGGTGATATCCGGCGTAACAATCCACAAAAGATTGGATCTCATGTTTAGCACAATTGTCAACAAGGATATGAATGTTGGGTAAGGGAAAATTGTCTTTTGGACTTGCTTTGTTTAAATCCCTATAGTCAACACAGACTCTGATTTTCCCATCCTTCTTTGGGACTGGCACAACATTTGCTAACCATGTGGTATATCTGATGACCCTGATCACATTTGCATTTAGTTGCTTCGTGATTTCTTCTTTAATCTTATCACTCATTTCTGTCTTAAACTTCCTTTGTTTTTGCTGGATTGGTGGAAAATTAGGATATGTTGGAAGCTTATGAACCACTAAATCGGCACTCAAACCCGGCATGTCATCATATGACCAAGCAAATACATCTCTATACTCGAACAAAACTTGAATTATGGCATCTCTCATCTTTCGTTCAGTATGAATGCTTATTTTTGTTTCTCTGGTTTCTTCAGGACTTCCCAGGTTAATTGCCTCAGTTTCATTTAAGTTAGGCTTAGGCTTATTCTCAAATTGATCCAATTCCCTTTTTATTTCCTTTAAAGCCTCATCTTCATCATACTCAACTTCTTGATTCATTATTTCGAGATTAGACAGCTTTTTAAGACCTGGGCATGAATTCTGCGTGCATGTCATATTTTTAAAGACATTATTAACAAAACTGAAAATGATAAGAAATTAACAAAAATTAAGGGGAAGGAAAAGAAAAATTTTACTATGAAACTGGAATTTCATTTCATTGAATTTGAAAAGATAGAAGGATTAACATCAAAGCAAAGCAATTAAACTAAAATATCTGAATTACAACCCTTAAAATAATCCAGATACAGAAAAAGCAGCAAAACAGACTACCACGACTCCTTCCTGATGGGAAGAGGAGTTGCTTCCCAGTTGTTGAGCGAGGTATCTGGACCAATCAGCTGAACACTTGCACGGCTAGGGCCTTCACCAACTTGAACCATATTGATCTCATAGAACATCTCCTTAAGACCCTGGCAAACTTCATCAATGTCATCCTGAGTAGAAGGATTTTGGGCTTCTTCAAATTGCGGCTTGACAAAAGAGTAGGCAATGTGAGGGATTGGTTTGGACAAATTCCAACCATTCTTTTTGCGGGCCTTGGCTCTGTCTATGTCAGCCGACGTTGGTTTAAAATCCAAACCAAAGGTATCTTTCTTAAAAAATGGAGCAATAGGGTTCACAATTCCCTGCAGAGAGGATCCTATTCCTTTTCCTGGTTCATAACCATTCCTCAACATCAACGAAGCTACCATCATAGATGTGGCTGATAGACGGGGATGCTTAATTGGTTTTCCTTCTTCCACTTGGTCCACTTCAATCACATCAAATGCTTGATATATGAGGGATTCACATCCTTCCTTGGCCTCGATACATGGAATGGACGGGTCTTTATAAATTGATGATTCTTCTTCCCCATGAACAACAATTTCTTGCCTATCATACTCCAATTTGACCATTTGATGTAGGGTGGATGGTACATCTCTAACCATATGGATCCACGGCCTTCCCAGAAGAAAATTATAGGAAGTTTTCATATCCAACACTTGAAAGACAATGTTAAAATCAACTGGGCCGATTGTCATGGTGAGTTCGATTTCCTCAATAGTGTCTCTTCTTGAACCATCAAAAGCTCTGATGCTGACATTACTAGTTCGAATTCTGTTAGTGTCAATGTTCAGCTCTTGTAGAGTAGAAAGAGGGCATACATCTACACTTGAGCCTCCATCAATCATGAATCCTTTCACGTAATGCCCTTCACATTTCACCATAAGATGCAAAGCTCTATTGTTCCCAGCCCCTTCCTCAGGCAAATCATCATCGCTAAAAGAAATCTTATTCACTTCAAAGAATATTTCAGCCATTTTTGCCAGCTGATTCACCGTTGTCTTTTCTGAGATATGCCTCGTTCAGAGTTTTAATCAAACCACGACGATGTTATTCTGAGTGCAAAAGCAGAGATAACAAAGAAATTCGAGCAGGGGTTTTCCTTAGTTGGTCAATGATTGAGTAATCTTGCATTTTCATCTTCTTAAGGAATTCCTCCGCTTCTTTTTCTGCAACGGGTTCTTTCACTAGCAAGTGACTTTCCCTGGCTTGCTTAGCTTTTCTCAATTCATCTGGTGAATAGCACCTTCCAGAGCGGGTCAAGCCCCCCATTTCATCTACTTCTTCGACTATCTCTTTTCCTTTGTATGTCATGACAGTTTTTATAATTCCATGGAATAGTTTTTGTGTTTTTCACTAGGAGTTGTGCAACAGGTCGGATCACAACTGGCTATGTTATATTTCTAAAAATATTATTCGTAATGATCTTTTGAATTCCCCCGGGGATGTAAAGTTTTGGCCCACCCAACTGAACCTCAACCTTTTTTGTGCATCGAGGAACATAGAGGATCGTTTTTCCAGAACCTGCCAAGTTCAAATTTGAACTTGCACCTTTCGCAATCAACAGTGCCAAATGCGGTAGGCTTAATATCACTTTTGGTTCTTGCCCTATGGTTCCAACAGCCATCTCTGTCTTGCCAAACTGCTTATAATCCCGATCATCAAAAAACATCCCAATAAAATGTGTATTATCATGAGTTGGGAGCAGATTGTTTGTGATATTAGGAGTATCCTCATTGTTTGTTACCACAATTGCCTTTGCTTCAATCAAATTTTCAATGGCTTTATTTAATGTCCAACAATATTTGGTACTATGACCCTGGGTGTTAGAGTGATACTCACATCTTGCATTTGAGTCAAAACCTTTTGAATTTGGATTCACATAACGCGGCATGACAGGTTCAATCAACTTCAATTGCATCAACTTTCGAAATAGGCTTGTATACGATTCTCCAATTGGGGTGAACTCTTTCTTTGGCTCCTCCTCTATCACATATCCTTGTCGGGGACGAGGATTATATGATGCCTAAAAATTCGGGAAAAGTTGACGGGATCCTTGTGGGATCGGTACCGCCATTGCTGGTGATTGGGAGGCCTAGCATAAGCCTGAGCATTAAACACTGTGTATTGTTGTGAAGGAACTGAGTATCGGGGACCCTGAGGTGGATAGTAATGTTGAGGAGAATTAGATTGTCCTTGTTGGAACTGCACATTGAACTCCTCCGAACCCAGATGCCATCATGGATCCTTCCTCTTTATTTTTTCGGTTTCCAAAACTGCCTGACCCGATTTGAATTGCTTGCGTGGTCGCCTTAAGGGCTGCTTGACTCACAATTTTTCCCGATTTCATGCCATTCTCAACTATTTCACCAATCTTAATCGCCTCAGGGAAAGGTTTACCAATGGAAGCCAACATGTAATGGAGGTAATCAGGATCCTGAGTTTGGAGAAAATAGTCAATCATTTCTGCCTCTTTCATCGGGGGTTTGAACCTAGCAGCCTGCTCTCTCCACTTGATTGCATATTCTCTGAAGCTTTTGTTGGTTTCTTCCTTATGTTGACGAGAGAGGAACGGTCTGGCACTATATCAATATTGTACTGAAACCGTTGGACAAAATCTTGAGCCATGTCGTTCCACACATGCCAGTGAGAGATGTCTTGATCTATGAACCATTCTGAAGCAATTCCAGTCAAACTTTCCCCAAAATAAGCCACGAGTAAGTCTTCTTTGCCTCCTGCTCCCCTTAATTGATTACAATACCTCTTCAAATGGGCGATGGGATCACCATGCCCGTCATACTTGTCAAGCTTGGGGGTCTTGAAACCGGGTGGCAAATGGACATGGGGAAACATGCATAGATCGTTAAAGGACACACTCTTGTGGCCTCCCAAACCCTGTATGTTTCTCATGGTTTGTTCCAAGCTCTTCATTTTTCTAGTCATTTCCTCTTGTTCCGTATTCTTGTCAGTATTTTCGATCTCAACTGGGAACATGTTCTAAGGAGTATGCTTGTATGAATATTGAAACTTGAAAGTCAGTTCTAGAGAGTAATGTTGAGCATCATGAGCATTTAGTTGCGGATCATTGTTGGACTTTTGAGCAATAGTTGGTTGAGGAATAGTGAAAGTAGGGACAATGGGTACAGTATGTGGGTCATTTCTGAGGGGTGCGGTTGGAGGACGTGGAATGGAAGTACTGGGGATAGTGGGAAGGTTAATGCTTGGACTAAATCCAGGTTGGTACAATGGGTTACTTGTTAGGAAGATGAGCACTTGATTTGCAACTTAAACATTATCCAAAGTCCCTATGGGTAGTGGAGGCGGTGCCTGTCCATTCGCCCAAGCTTGGTACATCTCTGCCAATTGTTGCTTCAACACTCTTACTTCTTCAACCAATCCCGAACTTTGTTCGACCAATTGTCCATGGATATCATCATTATCTTACTCGTTCTCACTGTTGTTTGCCATGCTATTTTTTCCTTTTGATCTCGTGTTGTAAGGGTGAATTGCCAGTTTAAACCACAAACCAACCACCTCTGTTTAACTATATCTTTAGAGATGACAAACAACAAACGTGTTAGAGTTAGACATTTTGCAGATATTAATCACACATTGTATGTCATGCACCTGATGCCATTTTCATTTCTGAATGAGTTTGGAAGGCTTCATGCTTCATCCCGGCTTATTGGTTTATTGGTTTTATTTTCATATTGAATTTTAGCGCTCTCTTTTGTTTTCCTTCTTATTTATTATAATTCAATTTTTTTTGTTATGATCGCATCCAATGGGGATTGCCTACGTATCATGACGCCGCATGAATCATACCATTACGTAGTTCAGGAGGGAAATAACAATTTTGATGATTTTTTTTTTTGTAAAAATAAAACAAACTAAAATATTTTTCAGTCAAATTTTTTTTATATACCATGAGAGAAAAGGAAATATATACAAACCAACTCTAAAAACATGACTAGAATAAAACAAAATTTGATAAAAATAAAAGACTCCAAATATAAAATTAAAAATGCGACAAATAAATATGAAACTAAGAACTAATAGACTGCACTAAAAATTCAATATTCAATGGTCTTCTTGCTTAAACTGATTTCATCAATGATCTGCATCTCTTGGCCTCCACTCTCCCCCCAAAGTCTCGTACAAATTTTGAAACACAGCTGGCAACTGTGGGATGATGGCACATGCCTGTTGCCAACTTCTTCATTTCTTAGATGGCGATGATCATCATGAACATATGCTGCTTTCTCTGCCAATCAAAGTACCTGCTCTCTGGCTTGCCCCATATTCACGTGACAATTCTGAAACCACATCTGGGTAGTGTTGAGGGCGTGCCCCATCTGAGCCTCACATACCTCATATTCTTCAATGCGACGGTTTAACACACCTCTCTCAATCATCCACTGACGCCGCTCTGCCTCAAAATCTGCGTGTTGATGACCCCTCTTCTGCCTTTTTATTTCTTCCAATTATGCCTAAAGCTGACCCTTTGAGCGTATCCAGTGTGCCCATTCTCTTTCAAACTGTTCTTTCTGCTGATCAAACTCCAGTTGTTGTTGGTGTGCATCCTCTTCGATGATACTCAAGTCTTCTTGCAACTTATTTTTGTTCGCCTCAACTCTTCTAACTAAACCAATCGTGTTTGCCAGTTTTTCTTCTAAGCGGGCTGCCTCATTCTTAGCATGCTTTAAATCTTTATCCATGATCCCTAAGGAAGATTAATAATCTTTCTCAATACTTAAATGGATCTGAGCGACTCCGGCTTGTTGCTGGGCTTGTTGTTTGGCTATGGTCATCTGGGCGTGCTCCAATTCCTCTTTCAGCTTTTCTATAGTTCTTTGATCATTTCTCCTCCTGTTCGACCCCTCAGGCCTATCTCTAAACGATGAAGGATCATGAAACCAAGTAATATACTCAGGGATCACCTCTCCACGATCTCGATCTTCTACCATCTCATTCAACTCTGAGACTTTACTTGCATACCAGATTTTCATAATTTCTTCTTCGTCATGAGGTAGATCTTTACCAAAATCATAACAATACTTGCTCATATCTCATACTGGCGGCACCTCTTGTAGTCGTGAAAACTGGCGCATTACCCGAAGTGGAGCATAGGGCTGAACACCATCCAATCCTATAAGTACCAAATAAGAATGATATGCAGACTCACAAATGACCTCTTTAGAGGAAAACCAATTGTAGTTCCAAGTGATTCGTTTGGCTGACAAAGTACGAAGCAGCTTTTTCCAGGCATCAATCCCTTTTGGTAAGTCACATTTGTCAATTATTTTCTGGTGATCATAAGTGCGATTGGGCCAGAGCTCACTAAAATTAGTGATACTAGGATGACGATAAAAATGCTCCAAAAACCATATCTGTAACAAAATGTTGCAGCCATCAAAGTTTCGTGCGCCCAATTTACATCTAGTTAAAGCACGAAAAATGGAAGAAAGAATCATAGGGACCAAAGTATAATCATCCCCTTTTGAGGTCAGAGCCTCAACCACACCTGCCAAGCAGATATTAATGCGTCCTGCCCTTTCCGGAAAAACTACACGCCCAAAAAAAGCAACCATAAATGCAAACCTCCGGTGTATCTTCCATGTTTCCTTGTCTTCCTTCGATTTTAATTTTCCCACATGCCTTTCAAAATTGCATTTTAGGCCGTAGAAATGAAACAGAAGTCCTAAGTTAACCCACTTGCCTCCTAAACCTTCATACTGTCCGTAATTTATGTTCAGGAGCTTCAGAAACTTACCCTCATTCACATTTTTTGGTACAATGGGCCTTTGCCGGCGAAGACTGCGGCCCCACCCCTGGAAATGGGCGATTTCCTCCAAGGTCGGAGTCATCTCACAGTCAGTAAAATGGAACACATTGTTTTCAGGATCCCAGTGCGGAATCAAAGCTTCGATCACATCCCTCCTAGGCTTGATCGTCATCATGTGAACCAAATGTCCCAAGTATTTCTTTATCTGGTTTCGCTCATATTCCTTAAAATCTCTCCACCAATCCCACAACAATTGTGGTATCTGATTAACAATAAGAAAATCCGGTACTCTTTCTGACCTGGGCCTCTTTTCGGACTTACCTCTTTCTCCACTCATGGTGTACCTATTTATCCAGACACGGGATAAGATTTTAATCAAATATATTATTGACACAAAAAATCTGATTTCTCGGGTTTTGACTAGAAAAATAAAAATAAAAACCAAACTACGGGACTAAAAAAAATTTGGTTAAATTAGTAAAATAATTATGAGAAAGAAAGGAAGACTCAAAATGACTATTCTTTTGTAAAAGTGAACATAAGAAACTGGTCTCTTTTGTTAAAACGACCATTTTGCATTTTCGAGGAAGGTTTTAAGGCTATTTCGACAAAAGGACCGAACACATGGGCAAAACTTGTCGAAAGTTAAAAAAAAACTGACAAAGTAACTATATTATTATTTTTGTTTTTTTTACAGTAAGAGAAAAATAATATTCCATATACACCTTTTTTTTGTTTATTTATTTATTTTATATTTTTATTTTTTAAAAATGGGGTTGAACCTAATGAAGGTTGCCTACGTATCTCACATCCGGTGAGAATCAAACTCGCGTAGTTCGGTTAAAATAAATTAAAAAAAAAATATTTTGAAAATTGTGCTTTTACATACTAGAACCCTTCAAAAATTTATTTTTAAAAAAAATATTTTATGAAAACTTGGAGGAAATTTTCTCTTTCTCTCATATGTTTAATTGATCTATCCTAAAGCCGGTCAATATTTGAATGAGGCCTACCAAATAATATTACATATAGAACATAAATATGAACATGTTGGTCCGAAAAATAGGTACCTGTCCTAGATGGACCCGACCCCTGTGCCGAGTCCCGCTAAGTCCAATGCACATGATGCAAATAAAACGTCGCCTACTAGGGATATTCATTGCTTGTGGCTTGTTCTTCTAAGTTTTCTAATCTTAATGGAGATGGTACCTAGACCTGGCTTACCTGCGCGGACAACCCGAGCTGAGGAGCGTCAAGCATCACCAGTAGTAGAATAGCACTGGCTAGCTAACGGCTCTCCCACCTAATCATGTGTGGCTAAATCCTTCACCAGAAGCTGGTAGGCTAACTGACTTTATCTCAAAACAGAAATTTTTGTGATGGTAGGCAAACACAACATAACTACCTATAAGAAGACTCAGAGGGGTGCGGGAGAGGATACAGTTTATATCACAATTCAAATAAATATTAAAGCGGTAAATAAGAAACATATAGCACATTAGTCTTCCAAACACAATAATATTCAAAACATGATAAAAGCAAAACAAGAGTCAATATACAAAGCTCGAATTCTTATTAATTGTCCCCAACAGAGTCGCCAGAGCTGTCACACCTCTTTTTTGCCACGCAACCCTATTACGAGGTTGATTTAGGAGAGTTTTTCCAATTAAAGTGACGTTTTGAAAAGGGATTATTTATTATTTAGAGTTGCCACTTGGAATTGAGTTTTGGTGTTCCAAGTTACCTTTTATTGAATCCCTTATCAAAAGGAAGATTTGACTCCTAATTTATGGTCTACAAAACAGAAGACTGAGTAAGGAATTCTGTTGACCGAGGAGAGGGTGTAAGGCACCCCTCAAGTCCCGTGGTTCTAGCACGGTCGCTTTATTGACTAATGTAAGGCTTAAATTAATTTTTTTTAGCTATTCTTGTATTTTATTGATTATGGTTTATTTATTACCGCTTAATTAATTATTATATTTTATTAGTTAATTTGACCTAGATGCGGTATGCACACAAGATATTTCTTTTAAATTAAACGTTAAACCAAGGTATGGAATATACACATGGTCAAAATATAATTATTTTAAATTTAAAGGCATCGAGACACGGGAATGCGCACACGATCCTTTTATTATTTAGGCATATCAATCCAAAGTTCGGGCATGAATACATGGGCTAATACACGGACATGAATACATGGGCTAATAACGTCTGTACTTATCTCTCAGAGGCTATGAAGTTAGGAACAATTTCACTTCTATTCTACTCCATCGTGCGAATTTATTCTACCATTGATGATTGAACTTGCCTATTCTTGTCCTCTCACAAATCTCGACAACACGCAAAGCGTCTAAAACCGGACAAGGGTGAAGCCCCAATGGCAGCTACAATTAGGGGAAGAGACAAAAGCGGAGCTCAGTCTAAAGCTCGAACATAAACACCTATTGTAAAGTCTCAAATGGATCTAAACGCAGAGGTTCTAGCTCAGCCGGTACATGTTGGACTAGTCCATATCCCAGAAGGATTTATAGCTACTCCAGTATGGCATAACAAGGGAATATTTGAAAGCAACAAAGTTGATTTACATGAGATGCGAAGTTTATCATTGTGAATTATCAGACATTGTGACCTATGGCTTCGTGCCAAGTGGGGAAGTCCACTGTCAAGGAATAGACTGCAGGGTCATGTGTTATATCGATTTTGGCCTGGAATGTATAAGGTCTGAGATTTTGCAAGAGATAAAGCAGGGACTTCTGATATGTCTGCCACCTTAATAACCCTATACCTCAGTACCAAAGGAGTTATATAACAAACTTTAAATCTACAGAAGGTTTACTCAGCGTGGAAGTCACGGTTGCAGATTTTGGGGTGCTCCAGAGGGAGTACAGAGGTTGACAAGCTTCTAGACTATATGGTTCGTGCCAAGGTTTATCTGTATAGAGCTCTACATTTGGGATCATTGTGCATCAATATAGATGAGAGTTACCCCAAAAGAATGATGAAAAAGTATATGAATAAAGGGGGTAGCTTAGCAGTGTTGAGTTAACATAGTAAAAGAAGAAATTGGCCGCCTGTGTTTGTGAGAAGCCTACGAAGAGGATGACTGTCACACCTCTTTTTTGCCACGCAACCCTATTACGAGGTTGAGTTAGGAGAGGTTTTCCAATTAAAGTGACGTTTTGAAAAGGGATTATTTATTATTTAGAGTCCCCACTTGGAATTGAGTTTTGGTGTTCCAAGTCACCTTTTATTGTATCCCTTATCAAAAGGAAGATTTAACTCCTAATTTATGGTCTACAAAATAGAATACTGAGTAAGGAATTCTGTTGACCGAGGGGAAGGTATAAGGCACCCCTCAAGTTCCGTGATTCTAGCACGGTCGCTTTATTGACTAATGTAAGACTTAAATTAAATTTTTAGCTATTCTTGTATTTTATTGATTATGGTTTATTTATTACCGCTTAATTAATTACTATATTTTATTAGTTATTTTGACCTAGATGCGGTATGCACACAAGGTATTTCTTTGAAATTGAACGTTAAACCAAGGTATGGAATATACACATGGTCAAAATATAATTATTTTAAATTTAAAGGCATCGAGACACGGGAATGCGCGCACGGTCCTTTTATTATTTAGGCATATCAATTCAAAGTTCGGGCATGAATACATGGGCTAATACTGAAAGTGCATGTACACTTTTTCTAGTGTATTTAGAGTTGTTTTCCTAAACTATTTTGAGATCGCTGTGAAGTCATGATTTATGGAAATAGTTGTAGAGGAAGTGTAAAATTTGACTACTTGGAATTAAGAAGATTATTAAAGAAATTTCATAACTTAATAAAGTGCTAATCTTTCATGCTAATGTTATAAATCAAGAAAGGATTAAAAAAAAAGAACTACGGTTTCTAATTAAATCAAGCAGTTCCCTCAACTTTACATGCCCAAAAATATTATCTCATAAGTCTATATTTGAAACAAAATTAAATAAAATATGCACAACAGTGGAGTATAATAAATTAAAATTAGTAATAGCACACAAAGCAACAAAAGCATACAATGAGCGTAGGACGAGAAGTCGAGAACAACAAATATTTAACTAAAGGAAACCAAAGCTGTAACATATACATAATCACGTCATTTTTCTTATATCTACAACACATATGCAAATTTAATACCAAAACTAGTAGTATAATCTTGATGGCATAAATTTATATTGATAAATAGCCACTAGAGCATTATGATAAGTACTGAATAATATACCAATAGCCTTCTCATTTTAATGTCTAGATAACCAAACAGAGGTAACTAAAATAAAATTTCAACTTGATACACTATGAATAAACATTAAACAGTGTTCACACAGTTTCATTCAAGCATCAGATAAGAACAAAATAAAGAGATAGAGTATGAAAGAATGGAACCTTTATTGTTGATAATATTCCCAACAGGTGCAGTAAAAAAAATCTAAAATATTAATCTTCAAGCAAGGTACGGATCAGAACTCGAACTGAATTTAGCAACCTCGAACAGATTCAACTCGAGGTTAAGGAAAAAAAAAGATGACTGCTGCGTGTTTTTCCCCGATGAAGTTGCTGTCCTCTCCTTTTTCTTTTTAGTTGTTATTCCCGTCACCTTTTTTTTTCTTTTGTTTCAAGTGTCCTTTATTTATAGTATAATATATGTGTGGGTTAATGTTGAGAGGAGTGGGAGTATGGGGTTCAGAGGAGGAAATCATGGGTTTAGTTACGGAGTAGTTGGAAACGTGAGAGATTGAGGGGGAAAGATATCCAAATGGCTATGAGATTATATGCCCTCGTGAGACTTTGCCGGCATCTATACCATGATTCCTCTACATGAGGTTGCCATAAGGGCATAGTGAGGCGCAGAGGAGTAATTAGATAGCCAAGGCATAGAGGCAACATTACTGGTGCTATTGTCCCCCTTATTTGTACTCTTCCTATGTGGTTCTTTTTAGCTTTTTAGTATTAATAAGACTAGCCCTAGGCTCCTGCCTAGTGGATTTTCCAAAAAAAAAAAAAGAAAAAAAAAAGAAAGCACTGAGTGATATGGGGTAATTAGGATTGTTATAAGATTAGTTAGCTAATTAAAAAAAATCAGATTTTTAGATAAAGTTTATTGATAACAAACTTTATCCTAAAGTTAGCTTCAAAAAATTTGTTTTGTTTTGTTTTTTCGTTAGTTTGCTTATGTTAGTTTTTGTAGCTTTTTTTTTTCTCTTCTTTTTACTAAACCCTTTTACTAAATAAATTAAAGTAAAATACATACATNCATGTATATATTATATATATATATATATATATATATATATATATATATACTATAAAAATGTTAGTATTTTTGTAGTTTTCTTTTATTAAGATTAGACCTTAAAGAGATATTTATACTAAAATATTGGGAATTTGAGTGTGGTAAAAAATTAGTTGTTCACAATGACTAGCCAATGCAACATCAATTACTTGACTCAGTTCTCATAAATGCTTTTGAAAGATTTTCTTCTCAGACTCTCCATAATACGTGGCACATAGGGTTTGAACGGTTGCGTCAGGTCACCATGACGGTGTCAAGATATGCCATCAGGTTTGATAAGTTAGCCTGTCATACTCCTACTTCAGTTCATATAGCCAGAGGACGAGTCCACAGACTCATTAAAGGACTCAATTATGATTGTAAAATTTTTGTGCGAATCAGGGCAATATAATACTTTATTTCGGCTAGTGGTAGGAACTGTTCTAGATTTGGGAGAGTCATAATTCATCAGTGCACTCAGGCTACGTGCCCCATTGCAGTTACAACTCAACTACTTGACCAGCTAGGGAAAAAGGGGTCGGAATGTCGAAAGTGGAGGTTAGATTCCTAGAAGTGGAGACCCAACCTGATGATATATTTTCTATGGTATGACTGAGGTCGTTACATTAAATGGTGTCATTACAAGAACAATATCTAATTAGTATAAAGTGATGATTTCCTGAACTTAATACGGTTATGCATAACTAATAAAATTCTTCTAATATGCTCTACTCTCGGGTGAGCTTCGTAACTCAAAAATCTACATATGTGAATACTTGTATTGAGAGATTCTATGGAGATAGTTGCGCCTGTCATTACGTATTGTAATTTTGTTTAACGGAAAATGTTTAAAGGAAGGAAATGGAATGTTTCGATTGGCACGATACACATGTTGCTTGTGATTCAGAATTAAGGACGAGATCCTTGCATTTTAATATGATTTGAGATGTTTAAATCGGTCTACGAGCCGCGGTGGAAGTTATGTAAGGACGAGGTCCTGGTGATGGAAATTCTTGTGTTTAAATTCTCCCTTGTGAATTAAAATTTTGTTATAGTACTGGTAGGGAGTCATGCCTGTTAGGTTGATTCAACAATTTATGTATAAAAAATAATTATAATAATCTTAATAAATGAATAAATAATAATAAGTAATACTAATAATAATTGAATAAATAAATAAATAAATAAATAAATTAATTAACTGTGCATAGTTTACCAAATTCGTGTTATAATTATTGAGCTTTGACCTACGAGGTATGTGCCGCCCGTGTGACGTTAAATAAGACATGTTAAGTCAGGTATATAATTATGGGGTTTTCATGAATCGTATCTCGTTATCAATATTGTGAAGGTTTGAAAGGAGATTATTGTTAACGTGAAGCTATTTGATAAATCTGTAATTGATTATGAACAACTATTAAGATCATATTGAGCCGAAAGGGTGTTCCATTCAAATGGTTAGACGAGTGTGGGTGGAACTTTCAGAAGCTCAAGATGGATTTGACTACGGCGCCAGTGTTGGTGATGCTCACAGGTTTAGGATTGTGCATGGTGTATTGTGGTGCATCTCGTATTGGATTAGGTACAATATTAATGCATGATGGCAAGGTGATTGCATATGCGTCTCGACAGCTGAAGGTCCATGAGAAGAATTATCCCATTCATGACTTAGAGTTGGCAGTCATTGTTCATGCATGGAAAATTTGGAGGCACTATCGTTATGGCGTGCCGTGTGAGGTTTTCACTGACCATCGCAGCCTCCAGTACTTATTCAAGCACAAAGATCTAAATTTGAGGCAAAGGAGATGCTTAGAGTTACTGAAGGATTATGATGTCACCATATTATATCACTCAGGGAAGGCCAATGTGGTGGCCAATGCATTGAGTAGAAAGGCGATGAGTATGGGCAGCCTTGTGTATATTCCAGTTGGTGAGAGACCATTGGCTTCAGACATTGAGACGTTGTCTAATCAGTTCATTAGGTTGGATATTTCTCCCAACAGTATTCTAGCTTGTACAGTCGCTCGGTCTTCTCTAATTGAGCGTATCCGGGAGCGGCAGGATGATGACCCGCATTTGATGGCCCTTAGGGACACAGTTTGGCACGGTGATGCCAAGCAGGTTATAATTGGAGATGCTGCTATTTTGAGGATGCAGGGTCGGTTATGTTTTCCATTTCAGGTAATATTCTATGTCCGTTCGAGGACGAACGTTTGTTTTAGAGGTGGAGATTGTGATGACCCAATGGGTCATTCTGTGAAATTAGACTCTGTTCTAGGCTTATTAGCCATAAAAATATTAATTTTAACTACCTCGATTTGCATGCGCATTCCGGGCGTGAAACCGGAAAGCTTTTATGTGAAAATATAAGAAATAATAATTTTTAGAATTAAAAATTTAGTTTTAGTTGACTTGAGTCAACATTTTGAGTAAACGGACTTGGATCTGTGTTTCGACAATCCCGGGAGGTCCTCAATAAAATATGGGACTTGGGCGTATGCCTAGAATTGAATTCCGAGGTCCCAAGCCTTAGAAATCAATTTTTGAAAGAAATTATTTTGCTGAATTATTAATGAAATAAAGAAAAGAATTAATGTTTGAAACCATTGGTATCGGGATCGTATTTTGGTTCCGGAGCCTGGTAAAGATTTTTTATAGTATTTGAATACTAAATTTGAAGTTTGGTGAGAATCGGAGTTTATTTGACGTGATTCGGACGCCCGGTTGAGAAATAGTGAAATTGAAGTGTTCTTGAGAAAAATGATGAGTTTTGAGGTTTAATTCATAGTTTTACATGTTATTTTCATGATTTGATCGCACGAGCAAGTCCGTATGATATTTTTAGACTTGCGTGCATATTTGATTTAGAGCCCCGAGGGCTCGGGTGAGTTTCGAATAGGTTTGGGTTGTGTTGCGCTCGTTCTTTCTTATGCTTCGACGTCGTTTTTTCAAGCATGAATGATATCATATTGAACAAATGAGCTCTGATTTCTATTTTGATTGAAGTATTAGATCCATATCGTAATTACGGACCCGTAGCAAAAAGAATCATCGAATTTGGACATCGTACGAGGATTTTATGGTCATTTTACTAAGGTTACCAGATTTTTCAGGTTAATTACGAAATTGCCACTGACGGCATATTAAAAATCTGCACTATTTGCAAATATTAAAACCTACATATCTCCTTCATTATAAGGTCAAATTGAGTGATTAAAAAGCCTAACTTGACTATAATTTCACAAGGAATCCATTGGAGATATAAAAATCAAGTTTCGGGATTGTTTGACACAAGAAACGAGGCAAAAAACTGGCAGAAAATATATATAAAACGGGCAGAAAATATATATAAAACGGGCAGATTTCTTCTTCTTCAAATTTTTCGAACCTCACAGCCCCAGGAACGAATTCCTTCACCAAATATCACCCCCAAGTCATCGGTAATCAATTCTAAACTTTACTCTTTCAATTATTCATTGTTTTTCATCACTTTTAAATCAAAAACTAAGAATTTTCATGATAAAAATTGAGGGTTTGGGTAGAATTAGTGAATTTTGTAAAAATCACACCTTTATCTCGAATTGAGGTCGGATTTCGAAACTAATTGTATATTTGAGTTCGTGGGTGAATGGGTAAATGTAATTTTGTTCGAACCCCGAGTTTAGACCAAGCGGGCCCGGGGTCGGGTTTTTACTTTTTTTGAGAAAACTTAGGAAAAGTAATAATTTTCAGTAAAATTAGTTCCTTTAGCATTAATTAATGATATTAAGTTAATTATGGTTAGATTCGAGTGTATTGGAGGTAAATTCAAAGGGAAAAGCTAAAATTTGTAATGACCCGACAGATTATTTTGCATTATCGGACCCCGTTCCCCTAAATGAAACTTCCCATAACGGCGTATTGTGATTTATGACTTGCGGGGGCGGGTGGTCCGGGATTCAGAAGTGTTTAGAGTGCTATAGGAACACTTGGTTCCTTAAGGTTGGCCTTTAAGACCAAGTTTGACTTCGGTCAACATTTTGGGTAAACGACACCGGAATCGAGTTTCGACAATTCTAGTAGCTTCGCATGATGATTTTGGACCTGGGTGTATGTTTGGAATGGGTTTCTGATGACCCGGGAGCGACTCGACGCCAAATATTGAAATTAGAAGTCCCTTAAGTTCCTATTGTGGTTTGGGACATGTTTTTGTGTTATCGAGGTCCGAACGGAATTACGATACTGGGAATAGTTCCGTTATGTCATTTATGACTTGCCTGCAAAATTTGGTATCATTCCGAGTTGTATAGGTCGGTTCGGCGCTTTGGTAGCGAAGTCAAGAAAACTTAAAGTTCCTAAGTTTTGTTCAAGGGGTTATGAGGCGTGATTTTGAGTTTTAGCATTGTTTTGGGTGTTCCGAAGGCTTGAGCGAGTCCGTATTATGATTTGGGACTTGTTGGTATATTTGGACGGGGACTCGGGTGCGCCCAGGTGCCTCCCGGACACCACACGAGGCCTAAAACCAGTTGAAATAGCTGTTGGTGCACCTGTTCTGGTGTGATCCGCATGTTCAATTGCCCAGTCGCGGGTGCGGGACCGCTCCTGCGGTCCCAGCCTAACAGGTGCGACCCCTAGTGGGCAGTCCATTTCTCGCAGGTGCGGACAAAGTTCCGCAGGAGCGGAGCCGCAGGTGCAGGCCCGGGCTTCCTCGTCCATTTCCGTAGGTGCGAGCCTTTGCTCGCAGGTGCGAGACCGCAGGTGCGAAAACACTGTCAGACAGTGTGTTTCTTAAATACGGGATTCTTCATTATTTCTTCATTTCTTCCTCCATTAGAACACCTTGAGAGCTTGGGAAAAGGGCTCAACGACCCAACCACTGAAAGGTAAGAAAATTCTATCTTAAAGTGGTTAATGCATGCATTATTAATAGGATTTAACTACTTAATTAGTGGAAAATTTAGGAATTTGGGTAGTATCCTAGGGCCTTCGAGAATTTAGAAAATTACCCGTCAATTAGCTATGAAATCAAGTAAAAATCATGTATTAATGTTCCTTAGGCTATGTGTGAGTGTTTCCTTCAAAATTTTTGGAATCCGAGCATGCGGGCCCGGGGTTGGATTTTAGGATTTCTTCAAGAATGGCGAATTTGACTTAGTAGTAGGAGGATTTTGATACTTTGAGCATAAATTGATGAATTTGTATAACATTTGACTAGTTTCGAGTCCTCGGGTGTAGAGTTCGGAGTTTCGGGCGCGTTCTTGGTTCGGGGAGTAGATTCGTCACGAGGTGAGTCTCCTTTCTAACCTTGTAAGAGGGAATTGTCCCCATAGGT
>ML390145.1:0-34406 GCA_005239525.1 Nicotiana knightiana | reverse complement strand
CCCATATAAAGGCGATCACTTCTTGTTCGTGTATTTGAGCGAATGCACTTGCTTCTACCCATTTAGAGAAGTGCTCAATTAAAACCAAAAGAAATCGGACATTACCTCATCCTGCGGGGAGTAATCCAAAGATATCCATTTCCCATTTGATGAAGGGCCAGGGCGACATGACTAAGTGGAGGTGCTCGCCTGCTTGATGGATCATGGGGCGTACTTTTGGCATGGTTCACACTTCTTAACAAAATCAGATGCTTCCTTTTTCATTGTGGGCCAGTAGTAGCCTGCTCGTATGAGACATCTGACTAGGGCTGGATTACTGGCGTGAGCTCCGCAATGACCCTCGTGGACCTCTTCTAGTACACGCCTTGTCTGGTTTGGTCCCGGGCATTTTTCTAGAGGGCCGCCATATGTTCTCTTATATAGGTCGTTTTTGATGAGGATGTACCTGACTGCTTGCATTCAGAGCTTTTTGGCCTTTTTTTTGTCGTTCGGGAGCACGCCGTCCTGCAGGTAGGCAATGATAAGGTTGCGCCAGTCCCAGGTTAGATTAATGGTACGTACCTCAATTTGGTCGATGGTGGAGTGGAGGAGTGTGACTACGTTCTCCTTTCCGTTTATGCTTTTGGTAGCAGCCGCTGATCTGGCGAGGTCGTCTGCCTCGATGCTCTGCGCTCGAGGTATCTGGTCGAGCTAGCATTCATCGAACTCAGGCAGTAGCTTGCAGATCTCGGCCTGATATTTTTGTAGCCTTTGTTCCTTGATTTGGAAACTCCCTGTGACTTGATTGACGACGAGTTATGAGTCACATCGGAGGACTACCCGTCGTGCTCTGTATTTGAGGGCCAGTTTTAATCTTGCAATCACGGCCTCATACTCGGACTCTTTTTTAGTCATATCGGGGCATCGTATGGACAGACGAATTACTTCGCATGTCGGGACCTCGAGTATGAGTCCCAGTCCAGATCCTGATGCGTTGGAGGCGCCGTCAGTGTATAGAATCCATAGGTCGTGTACCTTGGGGGAAGTACTAATGGCTTCCCTTTCGGCCTCAGGCATTATTTTAGCGTTGAAGTCGGCGACGAAGTCGGCGAGTACTTGCAACTTTATCGTTGTTCTAGGCTGATAGGTTATATCATGCTCGCTTAACTCGATGGCCCATTTAGCCAACCTACCCGACAACTCGGGTTTGTGTAGGATAATCCTCAATGGAAAAGTCGTGATTACTAAGATGGGGTGGCATTGGAAGTAAGGTCCAATCTTCCGTGAAGCTACGGCCAAAACCAGGGCCAGCTTTTCGAGGTGAGGGTACCTCATTTCGGCGTCGACCAAAGTTTTGCTAATGTAGTAGATTGGATATTGCGTACCTTTTCTTTCGAGGACCAGAATTGAGCTCACTGCAATGTCGGACACGGCTAGGTAGATCAGTAGGCTCTCTCTGGGTTCCGCCTTAGCTAGCAGCGGGGGCGAGGACAAGTATGCCTTTAATTCTCTTAGGGCGTTGACGCATTCGAAATTCCGTTGGAGTCCGTTTTCCTTTTTGAGTATGCCGAAGAATTTTTGGAGCCTATCCGAGGATCGTGAGATGAACCTTGATAGGGCGACTATACGACCAGTCAGCTTTTGCACATGCTTCTTGCTGGTCAAGTTTTCTGGTATTCCTTCTATAGCCTTGATTTGGTCGGGGCTAACCTAAATGCCTCTCTGCGACACCCAAAAGCCGAGTGATTTTCCTTAGGTTACGCCAAGGCACACTTCTCCGGATTCAGTTTCGTGTCGTATCGCCTAAGGATGTCGAAGGCCACCCTCAAATGGTAGATGTGATATTTCTTTATTTTTGACTTGACCAACATGTTGTCGATATATACTTCCATCGTTTTGCCGAGTTGCTCTTTGAACATTTTGGTCACTAGCCTCTGATAGGTTGTCCCCGCATTTTTCAGTCCAAACGGCATGACTCTGTAGCAGTACGTCCCTTGGTGGGTGATGAAAGTAGTTTTTTCCTGTTGTTGCGTCGATGAGCTGATCGATGTGAGGCAATGGAAATAATTCTTTCGGGCAGGCCTTGTTCAGATCTGTGAAGCCCGCATACATGCGCCATTTCCCGTTTTCTTTTTCACTATGACCACCTTGGCGACCAGTGGGGGTACTTTGACTCCTTGATGGAGCCGTTTGCGAGCAGTTTTTCGACGTCTTCGCGGACGACATCATTTATTGCTCCATTTAATTTTCTTCTAACCTACCGTACCGGCAGGTAGAGTGGGTCGACATTCAGCTTGTGTGCTGCTATTTCCTTCGGGATGCCTATCATATCTGCATGGGAGAAGGCAAACAAGTTTGCATTGTCAGTTAAAAATTTATGGAATTTACCAGGTGCCTGGAGTTTGTGGCTGATATAAGCTTTTTTTTTGTGGTCGCTTTTATCCAGCTCAACGGGGTCAAGGTCTTCCACAGTTGATCCCGTGGCTCCCACGAAATCGGGGTCCTTGATGACATCTCTTCGTTCGTCGCCGTCTGACCTCGATCTCGCTAATTGCTATGCCTCTGTGCTTTCAGTTTTCAACTGCTGGGTGTACGTGCACTCTTAGGTGATGCGGTAGCATTCTTGGGCTGCGTTGCTTGCCGCGAATGTTGAACACTCCCCACAAAGTGGGAAATTTGATGACCTGATATAGGCTGGACGAAATTGTGATGACCCAAAGGGTCATCTTATGAATTAAGACTCTATTCCAAACTTGTTAGCCTTAAAAGCCTTATTTTCATTCACCTCGATTTGCGTGCGTAGTCCGGGCAAGAATACGGAAAGCCTTTATGTGAAAATTTATGAAATAATAATTTTTTGGATTTAAAAATGATTTTAGTTGACTTTGGTCAACGTTTTGAGTGAACGGACCCGGACCCGTGTTCCGACAGTCCCGGCGGGTCCGTAATAAAATATGGGTCTGAGCCTATGCTCGGAATTAAATTCCGAGGTCCACAGCCCAAGAAATGAATTTTTAACTAAAATTGAATTCCAGAAAATTTATGGTTTTAAAGTATGTGATTTATGCTTGATTTTGATGGTATGCCCGTATTTTCGTTCCGTAGCCCGGTACAGGTCCGTTATAATATCTAGACCATGTCTATGAAATTTGGTTAGAAACGGAGTTTCTATGACGTGATTCGGACCTTCGGTTGACAAAATAGAAACTTTAAGTGTTCTTGAGAATTTCATTGATTTTGATGCTAAATCCGTAGTTTTAGGTGATATTTTAGCGATTTGATCACACAAGTAAGTCCGTATGATGTTTTTGGACTTTTGTGCATGTTTGGTTTGGAGCCTGAGGGCTCGGGTGAGTTTCGGATAGGCTTCGGGATGGTTTGGACTTCGGAAATTCTGGTTTTTCTGCAGCTTCAGCACTTGCTAGTTTCCTTCTTCGCGTTCGCGAAGCTTCTCACGCGAACATCAAGAGTAAACAACTATGGGGGAGACTTTCTTCTACGCGAACGCGAAGGGCTGGTCGCGAACGCAGAGCATTGGGGGGAATTACCCTTCACGAACGCGGCCAGGCATTGCGAACGTGAAGCATTGGGATTTGGGGGAGGGGAATCATACTCTACACGAACGCGGCACAAGGCTCGCGAACACGGAGAACGGTGGGAATAAGCCTTCGCGAACACAGAGAATATCTCACGAACGCGAAGGCTACTAGAGCCACTACTTCGCGAATGCGCCAGATCCCTCGCGAATGCGATGAAGGTCTAACGCCTGTGTATTAAAACAGAACCAGCACGGGATTTTTCAAAAATTTCACAACTCCTTCATTAGAACTCAACCTAGAGCGATTCTTGAAGAGGGATTTCGACACCCAATCATAGGTTTTCACCTTTTAAGTTGTTTTCTTTGATATCCATCATCATTTAATGAATTCCTAGTCTTTAATCTCGTTCTTTAAGGGTAGAAATTAGGGATTTTGGGGGAATTGGGAATTTTACAAAATAGGGGATTTAGACCTCCATTTGGGGTTAGATTTCGGAACTAATTGCATATTCGGGCTTGGAGGTGAATGGGTAAACAGATTTTGGTTCGAACCTCGAGGTTGGACCAAGCGGGCCCTGGGTCAGATTTTAACTTTTTTTGGGAAAATTTGGGAAATCAGTAATTATGCATTAAAGTTGATTCCTTTAGTGATGATTGATGATATTAAACTAATTATGATTATATACGAGTGGTTTGGAGGTGAACTCTAAAGAGAAAGCTTTACTTGAGCACTGAGTGACCTGTAAAATTGAGGTAAGTATTTGGTCTAACTTTGACTCGAGGGATTAGGGATCCCCGACTTGATTGCTATGTGAAATTCCATGTGCGTGGTGTATAGGTGTCGTGACGAGTACCTATGCGCCGCCAAAACTAATTGTTTAGCCTGTTCCCTTCCCCATTCCCAATTTATTATCTTCCCGTCTTAACGGTTTCATGCTTATTGATGCTTCTATGCTTAATTGCTTCTTGCTAGATTTTGTTCCTTTATTGAAAGTATTAGTTGTTCCGTAGTTTCATTGTGTTACATTATTGGTTCAAGCTGGTTGGTCGATGTTTCATAGTATATTTCAGTTGGTATCGCTGTGTAGTATTAATTGGTGAAGTTTCATAATTGTATTGATTTCCGTTAGCTTTGGTTGAGGCTTACATATTGTGGAGGATCGTGAACTAAATTGTGAAATACCTGTTCTTATTGTGTGATTGGTACTAATATTGTGGGATCGGGTTGCACGCCATAACATGAGTAATAAGGGTGACTTATTGAGGAGGAATAAGTGTGAAATGTGATTGTCTGGTGGGAACGGGTTGCACGCCACAACAAAGAGTAATAAGTGGATAGGTGGGATTGGGTTGTACGCCGCAACAGGAGGAATAAGGGAGATATATTGAGGAGTAATAAGGTGGACATGTGGGATCGGGTTGCACGCCACAACATGAGTAATAAGGATGATTGTCCACAGTGTTACTGATTATATGATGGGATCGGGATGCTGGCCTCATTATTTTGTTATTTATGTATTCTACCTCTATTGTGATTTTATTCTGTGGCACTGAGACTCTTCTAAGGATTTTATTATACCTGAGTACTAGCAAGAGAGCTGGGTTCCGTATTTATTTGTTGCAAGTTACTCTCCATTTCGTTTCATACTTCTTCTTTTTTATTTATTATAAATTATATGCAAGTTATGTTATAAAAGCCCCGCCGTAGCCTCGTCGAGGTTAGGCTCGGCACTTACCATTATATGGGGTCGGTTGTACTGATACTGCACTCTGCACTTTCTGTGCATATTTTGGAGCTGACTGTGGCTGATCGAGAGGTCGGTTGCAAACATTCATTCAGGAGACCCAACATAGTCCTACAGGCGTCTGTAGGACCTGGCGTCCCATTTTATGTTCTACATTTCTGTTTTATTTTCTTTAGAGACAAATGTACTTTTCTTTCAGACCAATATTTGTAGCGATTCATAGAACGTTCGTGAATTGTGACACCAGTTCTGGGTGATAGTAATAGTTTCAGGGTTAAGCAATATTTATTTAAATTTTGCATTTGTTATCACCTGATTTAGACTGTTTACTTATATTCAAATAAATTTTTAAAGAAAACGGTTAGCTAAATTCTAACATTGGCTTGCCTAGCGAGTATGATGTTAGGCGCCATCACGATCTCGATGGTTGGGAATTTGGATCGTGACAAGTTGGTATCAGAGCACTAGGTTGTCTAGGTCTCACAATTTACGGACAAGCTTAGTAGAGTCAGAGGGATCGGTACGGAGACGTCTGTACTTATCTCCCAGAGGCTATAAAGTTAGGAACAAATTCACTTTATTTCAACTTTGTCGGTCGATTCTTGTTGTCCTAATACTGATTGAACTATTATATTCTTATTCTCTCGCAGATGGCGAGAACACGTACCGCTTTTTCTGCTTACCAGCAGCCAGATCCTCCATGCCAGAGGTCGAGGCAGGGGCAGGACTCAGTCCTGTGCTCAGGCAGCAGCTCCAGCTGCGGGGCCTCAGACTCGGTGGAGAGGCTCCAGCCTAGACTGTTCCGGTGGGACCAGCTCAGGTCCCAGAGGGGTTTATTGCTACCCCGGTGCTTCAGGATGCCTTGGTCTGACTAGTAGGACTTATGGAGAGTGTAGCCCTGACTGGTGCACTCCCAGGGCAGCAGCCGTATCTCAGGCTGGAGAAGGAGTCGAGACTCCTGCTACCCACACTCCGGAGCAGATTACTCGTCAGCTTCAGACCCCAGCAGTCCAGCCAGTTTGGGTAGTTCAGCCAGTTGCTGCAGCACCGCTCGTAGATGGGGCAACTATGTCCTCCGATGCTTTGTGGAGATTGGACAGGTTTATCAAGTTCTTCCCTATTCTTTTCAGCGGTCCACTTCAGAGGACCCCCAGGAGTACCTTGATAGCTGTCACGAGGTTCTTCGGAACATGGATATTTTGGAGACCAATGGGGTCGACTTTGCTGTTTTTCAGATGGCGGGTTCCGCCAAGAAACGGTGGAGAGATTATCTATTGACTAGACCAACCGGGTCGCCTGCCATCACTTGGGATCATTTCTCACATCTCTTTCTAGAGAAGTTTCTGCCTATCACTACTAGAGAGGAGTGTCGTCGTCAGTTCAAGCGTCTTCAGTAGGGAAGCATGACTGTTACCCAGTATGAGGCTCGTTTTGTGCATTTGGCCCGTCATGTTACTCTTTTTCTACCCACAGATAGAGAGGGGGTTAGGAGATTTAGTGAGGGTCTTGCTCAGCTTATCAGATTGCAGATGGCTAAGGAGGCAGGGAGCGAGATTTCTTTCCAGGATGTGGCCAATGTGGCCCAGTGAGTGGAGATGGTTCTTGGATTGGGAGGTCAGGGGTTAGATAAGAGACCTAGCCATTTCGGTGTGTTCATCGACACCTCATCTGGAGGTAGGGGTGTTTTTGGTAGAGGCCATCATCCTAGGCCATTTCATTCAGCACTTCAAGTATCTCACAGTGCATCTAGGAGTTGTGGTTCTTATGTGCCTCCTTCTACTCAGCCAGCCTATAGTGCACCACCAGCTCCTATCAGAGAACCTCCTCTTTAGAGTTATTATCGTGGTCATCCGATTCGTCAGGGTCAGTCCTAGTTTTCACAGCCACATCATCAGGATGGATGATTTGAGTGTGGTGACTATGGGCATATTCGGAGAGCCTGTACGATATTGTCGGGTAGTCAGCCTCATAGTTCTCGTGCCTTGGTTCCAGCACCAGCTGTCGCACCACCTGCCCAGCCAGCCAGGGGTAGGGGTCAGGTAGCCAAAGGTAGGGGTCAGATTGTTAGAGGAGGAGGTCTGCCTGTTAGAGTTCGTCCAAGAGACATAGTTCAGGGTGGTGGGGACCAGCCCCGATGTTATGCATTCCCAGCCAGACCTGAGGCGGAGTCCTCCGATGCTGTTATCACAGGTATTGTTTCAGTTTGCAATAGGGATGCTTTAGTTCTGTTTGATCCGGGTCTACTTACTCTTATGTGTCATCTTATTTTGCTTCGTATTTGTTGTGCCCCATAATTCCTTGAGCGTCCCTGTATATGTATCCAAACCCGTGGGGATGCTATTGTTGTAGATCGTGTATATCGCTCTTGTGTGGTTGTTATTGAGGACCTTGAGACCATTGTAGACCTTTTGCTCCTTGATATGGTGGATTTTGATGTCATATTGGGCATGGATTGGTTGTCACCTTACTACGCTATCTTGGACTGTCACGCCAAGACGGTGACATTAGCCTTGCATGGGTTACGGGACTCATGTTCATTCCTCCAGCATGGTTATTTCTTATATGAAGGCTCGACGTATGGTCGAGAAGGGGTGTTTTGCCTATTTGACTCATGTTCGTGATTCTAGTGCTGAGGTTTCTTCTATAGACTCGGTGCCTGTCGTTTGAGAGTTTCCCGAGGTATTTCCTGCAGACCTGCCGGGGATGCCACCCGACAGGGATATTGATTTTTGCATTGATGTGGATCCGAGCACTCATCCCATTTCTATTCCTCCATACTGGATGGCCCTACCAGAGTTGAAAGAATTTAAGGAACAGCTGCAAGATTTGCTTGATAAGGGCTTCATTAGACCTAGTGTCTCCCCCTGGAGTGCACTGGTTTTGTTCGTGAAGAAGATGGATGGATCGATGAGGATGTGTATAGATTACCAGCAGTTGAACAAAGTCACTATCAAGAATAAGTATTTGTTGCCGATAATTGACAATTTGTTTGATCATCTTCAGGGTGATAAGGTGTTTTTAAACATCGATCAGTTGAAGATTAGGGCATCCGATGTCCCTAAGACAACCTTTCGAACGAGGTATGGGCACTATGAATTTCTGGTGATGTCTTTTATCTTGACCAATGCCCCCGCAACATTTATGGACTTGATGAATCGGGTGTTCAAGCCTTATCTGGATTCCTTNATGCAAAAATCAATATCCCTGTCGTTTGAGAGTTTCCCGAGGTATTTCCTGCAGACCTGCCGGGGATGCCACCCGACAGGGATATTGATTTTTGCATTGATGTGGATCCGAGCACTCATCCCATTTCTATTCCTCCATACTGGATGGCCCTACCAGAGTTGAAAGAATTTAAGGAACAGCTGCAAGATTTGCTTGATAAGGGCTTCATTAGACCTAGTGTCTCCCCCTGGAGTGCACTGGTTTTGTTCGTGAAGAAGATGGATGGATCGATGAGGATGTGTATAGATTACCAGCAGTTGAACAAAGTCACTATCAAGAATAAGTATTTGTTGCCGATAATTGACAATTTGTTTGATCATCTTCAGGGTGATAAGGTGTTTTTAAACATCGATCAGTTGAAGATTAGGGCATCCGATGTCCCTAAGACAACCTTTCGAACGAGGTATGGGCACTATGAATTTCTGGTGATGTCTTTTATCTTGACCAATGCCCCCGCAACATTTATGGACTTGATGAATCGGGTGTTCAAGCCTTATCTGGATTCCTTTATGATCGTGTTAATTCATGACATCTTGATATACTCCCGCAGTCAGGAGGAGCATGAGCAGCACCTTCGGATTGCGCTCCAAACCTTTAAGGACAGTCAGTTATATGCTAAATTTTCAAAGTGCATGTTTTGGTTGGATTCAGTCGCTTTCTTAGGTCACGTCGTGTCAGCAGAGGGTATTCAGGTAGATCCTAAGAAGATAGAGGCATTCCAAAACTGGCCTAGACCCACTTCAGCCACGGAGATCAGGAGTTTCTTGGGTTTAGCGGGTTACTACCGCCGGTTTGTGGAGGGGTTTTCATCTATAGCAGCCCCGATGACTAAATTGACTCAGAAGGGCGCCCTATTCAAATGGTCGGACGAGTGTGAGGCGAGCTTTCAGAAGCTCAAGTCAGCCTTGATTTCAGCACTAGTGTTGGTATTACCATCAGGTTCAGGATCTTTCATGGTATATTGTGATGCCTCCCGCGTGGGGCTCGGAGCAGTGTTGATGCAGGAGGGCAGGGTGATAACATATGCGTCCCGTCAGTTAAAGGTTCATGAGAAGAATTACCCTGTCCATGACTTAGAGTTGGCAGCCATTGTTCACGCGTTGAATATTTGGAGGCACTATCTTTATGGTGTGCAGTGTGAGGTTTTCACGAATCATCGCAGCCTTCAGTATTTGTTCAAGCAAAAGGATCTCAATTTGGTTTGGAGCCTCGAGGGCTCGGGTGAGCTTCGGATAGGCTTTGGGATGATTTGGACTTCGGAAATTCTGGTTTTTCTGCAGCTTCAGCACTTGCTGGTTTCCTTCTTCGCATTCGCGAAGCTTCTCACGCGAACGCGAAGAGTAAACTTGTCTGGGGGAGACTTTTCTACGCGAACGCGAAGGGCTGGTCGCGAACGCGGAGCATTGGGGGGCATTACCCTTCACTAATGCGGTCAGGATATCGCAAACATGAAGCTGGGACCTGGGGGAGGGGAATCATACTCTACGCGAACACGGCACAAGGCTCGCGAACGCGGAGGCTGGTGGGAATAAGCCTTCGCGAACACAAAGAGTATCTCGCGAACGCGCCATACCCCTCGCGAATGCGATGAAGGTCGACTCCTGTGTATTAAAACAGAACCAGCACGAGATTTTTCAAAAAATTCACAACTCCTTCATTAGAACTCAACCTAGGGCGATTCTTGAAGAGGGATTTCGACACCCAATCATAGGTTTGCACCTTTTAACTTGTTTTCTTCGATCTCCATCATCATTTAATGAATTCCTAGTCTTTAATCTTGTTCTTTAAGGGTAGAAATTAGGGATTTTGGGGGAATTAGGAATTTTACAAAATTGGGGTTTTCATCCTCGATTTGGGGTCGGATTACGGAACTAATTGCATATTCAAGCTCGGAGGTGAATGGGTAAACAGATTTTGGTTCGAACCTCGAGTCTGGACCAAGCGGGCCCGGGGTCGGATTTTAACTTTTTTTGGGAAAATTTGGGAAATAAGTAATTATTCATAAAAGTTGATTCCTTTAGTGATGATTGATGATATTAAACTAATTATGATTAGATATGAGTGGGTTGGAGGTGAATTCTAAAGGGAAAGTTGTACTTGAGCAGTGAGTGGACTGTGAAATTGAGGTAAATGTTTGGTCTAACTTTGAATCGAGGGATTAGGGATCCCCGACTTGATTGCTATGTGAAATTCCATGTGCGTGGCGTATAGGTGTGGTGACAAGTACCTACGGCGCCGCCAAAATTAATTGTTTAGCCTGTTCCCTTCCCCGTTCCCAATTTATTATCTTCCCGTCTTAACTGTTTCATGCTTATTGATGCTTCTATGCTTAATTGCTTCTTGCTAGATTTTGTTCCTTTATTGAAAGTATTAGTTGTTCCGTAGTTTCATTGTGTTACATTATTGGGTCAAGATGGTTGGTCGGTGTTTCATAGTATATTTCGTTTGGTCTCGCTGTATAGTATTAGTTGGTGAAGTTTTATAATTGTATTGATTTATGTTAGCTTTGGTTGAGGCTTAAATATTGTGGAGGATCATGAACTAAATTGTGAAATACCTATTCTTATTGTGTGATTGGTACTAATATGGAGGGATCGGGTTGCACGCCGTAACGGGAGTAATAAGGGTGACTTATTGAGGAGGAATAAGTGTGAAATGTGATTTTCTGGTGGGAACAGGTTGCACGCCGCAACAAATATTAATAAGTGGATAGGTGGGATCGGTTTGTACGCCGCAACAGGAAGAATAAGGGAGATATATTGAGAAGTAATAAGGTGTNGCATTATCTTTCACCTTTTGCAACCTTTGAGGGAACGGAGGGGGTGGCCTCGCAACAATTGGTGGGGGTTGCTCAGCTACCGCCTCTTACTGCAAACATGATTTATAGTATTCCTAGTTAATAGGTTCATCATACCATTCTTCAATTCTACATTAATTTCCGTCCTACCAATAGGGATTATAACACAACACTATTAGTTACATTTTATATTTAAAATATTAACAAACATTTTTTCACAAACAATAACTTAAAGTTGTTGACATATCCAACGTCTGCGCCCAACATTACTATTTAACCAACATGGCTTCAAAATCGTACGTTTTCCACAATAATACCTTGGTACGTCATTGCGTCCAGACATTTCTTAATGCAAGAAAAATGAAAAATTTATGAAAAGTTTTTCTATTTGTTTTGTTTAAGCGCGGATAATAACTAAAACTCCGCTAGTTATTTATAGGCAAGATAAAACACATAACATGGTATTTCACCGCTCTATGTTTCGCGTGATAATGATTCTTTTAGGGTACAATACAACTTTTCTAGAAGATAGCTTTTGCAGAACATCAGCTTTTTCAGGTCGACAAAACAACACACATAATGTGGTATTTCACCGCGCTATCCTTCGCGTGATAATGATTATTCGGGTACAATACAGCTTTTCCAGAAGATAGCTTTTGTAGAAAAGCAGCTTTTTTAGGTCGACAAGACAACACACTTAACGTGGTATTTCACCATGCTATGCTTCACGTGATAATGATTCTTTCGGGTATAAGATAGCTTCTTAAACTGAACCAAGTCATCCGTATTTCAAAGACCTTTTGAATAAACATTATAACATCCATTTAAAAAATGCCACGAATGTTTAACAAGTGGTTCAAAAAGAGGCGAAAGGGTGAAGGTAGTTCAACTGGTCCCCATGGAATACATCTTAAAACTATCGATCCCTACCTTGAAAACAAATATGCTAGGTTGCTACACTGACTTGGTTGATGACAAGTGGTATGGTGTTCTGCGTACCTTGAAAAATAAGCCTATTAATATACACACTGATTTCAAAGTTCCAGGGCACATTATTGAGGGTGAAACGCATTCTACAAAGCCTGAAGGTATGTAAATTTGGGGCAAAAAACTACAATGGGTTCCCCTTTACTCAAAATGATGTGATTACGAAGTACTATATCGCTGGCATGGGCTTGTTGTGCCACAAGCACTGTCTGCGACCTTCCAAACAAACACACACAAAGATGAACCGGAAGTGATTCGGCATTTGATGAAGGAGATTCTAGGGATGGAAAAGGCACTAGCTATTCATCATGCAACGAATGATCTTAACTTCCTGGGAGGAACGGAGGATCAATACTGGGATTTGTTAGAAAATGATAAATTGCATAGAGATGATGATTATCCTGTTTTCCCAGCAGTTGTCGAGTGGAAGGGACTACCTAAGTTTTCACCACTGACGTTGGACGTTGGAGTCTCATATTGTTGTAGAAATCAAGCAAGTGGTCTTATTGATGATAGAGATGAAATACAAGAAATGTGTGTCAATTGGAGCCTAGATTACGATGCCCTCGGTCCCGAAGGGTGCGTACACGATGTTGACAAAGAAGATGAAGATAGTGATGTTGAAATAGTGCCAGACAACGACGATAATGGTGAATAAAAATTGTTTTTTTTTAAATAGGGTTTATGTTAAATTGTTGTGCTGAAGTATTAATGCTAAATATCAATAAGACTTAACAGCAATGGAAACATAATTTTATTTCATACATTCTGCTAGATGAACAAGTACATACACTTATTACAACAAATTACGAAAATAAAACACTATTTGTATCCTTGATAATTGGTCACATTGGAGGAACTTCTACCAGGAGCTGAATTACCACCGTCACCCAAACCAACTGAAGGATATTTACGACGGTCGTGTCCTGTTTGCAAGCATATGCCAAATTTACGCGCATAAACCGTATCACCAACATCCATTTGGTTTCGTAGGCTAATAATGCTCAGCACCCACTGGATGTAACTGCCCACTATAGATGCTTAAGTATGCCGCAACACTATATTCTTTATCTACGTAGTTGGTTGCCGCAAAACCTATATGTTGAAAGCACTTCATGCCATGTGAGCACGGCATGTGGTAGATGGACAATTTCCTACAAGAGCATAACCTTCTGGCTTTATTTACGGTGTGTGTATTATTCCCCCGATTTTGATGGATAACAGTGCAAACTTTAAAAATATTTCACTCGTTGCAATACTGTAAATATGAATGCCAATGTGCTCGCCGCCTGTATTTCTCAAATCTTTTCATTGGTATTGGCATAACTTCAACACCCATTTTCATCAATGACGATGCACCTCTAGCCCTTTCAATACACCTCTCTACTATCTGCTTGAATGACATCCGCACCATGGCAGTGACAGGCAATCCACATGCAGACTTCAATAACCCGTTGAAAGACTATGACACATTTGTAGTCAGAATTCCCCATATTCTGCCATCGTTCGCATGCAAAGTCCACTTATCAAGCTCACGTCGCATCAACCAACGATAGGCTCATTCGTCTTCCTGCCTGCATGTGCCTCCTGAATTTACACTCTTGGTGATCTGTTGCAGCCATCCACATTAAATCATGCAAATCCTTGTTGAGATATGCCTTCTGGAAATTGGCTTTCAGGTGCCTCACACAGTAACGGTGGTAGCCATAAGGTTCCTGCCATGCATGCAAATTCTGTATAGAACTTAAAATACCACCATGCCGATCAGATATTAGACAAATACCTGAACGTTGTCTGACAACGTGCTCCTTCAAGTGGTTCAAAAATAGTGTCCGCGTCTCTTGGCTTTCATTGGCACAAATAGCAAAATCTAGGCAAATATACTTCCATTAGCATCTACTGCAACGACGATCAACAACTTAATATCATACTTTCCATAGACATGAGTGTCGTCTATGGATATTACCGGACGGCAATGCAAAAAATCATCAATTGCTGGTTTAAATGTCCAGAACACATATTTGAATATATGTTATGGTATTCCCAGACTCCACTCAAACTTCCATGCAACAACATTCTCGAGGTTAAAGTACTGCAATACGGCCATGTACCTGGATAGAGATGCAAAGGACTTATCCCAGTTATCATAAATAATTTCAAACACATGTTTGCGCCCGAGAAATGCCTTTCTTTTGGTAATGGTACACCCATATTCCTGGTGGACAGGTGTTATACACTTTTTGATCTTGTACCTTATTGACGCTTCAATGTGTGGAATCAAGACAAGAGAAATCAAGTCAATATTCAAGTTAAAATGATTCCCGCTGAATGTGTCCATTTCACTATTGTGGGTGCCAATGTATTTATCCACAACCCACATATTTGGTTTCTTCTTTCTCGCACGCAGCATCCAATTACAACCCGTAAACCATCTACGACACATAACCTTGTATACATCCAGAGATGACTTTGTTACCATGATCTCACGACACTCTTTTACGTTGTACATTCGCACCGCCCTACTTAGGCGCACTTTATCAGGAAAAGCATGCCCTTTGACAACACCATTGCTCTATATTCATCCTATATTGCTGTCCGAATTTCGTCAATATCTCTTGTGAGGGAATCCACTTCCTGCATACTTGGCAAATGATCAAGGTAGGGAATCTCCCTTGAATGAAACGGCACGTGGGACTCGTACACTCTTGGTCTAACGGGAGGTGGATCATGCTCCCTCGTCAAATCAGGTTTATCATTCTCTTCCTCCTCATCATCACCCTCATCAGGGAAGGGTGTGTCAACTCCAGACTCATCGGCTTCGTTGTCATAATCACTACTCACATCCTGACTCTGCGCATTTGCCAGATCCCGATTAAATATGTTGTCTTCGGGTAGTTGAGTAAAGACAGGACCTTCAAGTTGCTCGTTTTCGCTACACAACCAACAAAATAATGAGTTACTCAAATTGATCCAAACTTTACATATAACTTTATCACTTCACTTACAAATCATAATATGTTGACATCCCATGATGGACATTATCCTGTTGGTGATGACTCCCGGATGGACCACCATGATCCAACACACCAGAACTAGGTATATTCCAACTGGGCGTTGGTTCATAACTTGTAAAATTCATATTTGGCCAGTACCCCCTGTGGAATATATGAGTGTTAATACAAATTCAATATATCAAAAATAAATATCGTAACACAAAGGAAAATTGAATTTTACCACTCGTCTTGTGGATTATGTAAATTAAGAGAGAAATTATTTCCTCGCTCCTCATTCGCCCGTGGAGATAAGTTTAGATCAAGCCAAACTCTTTCAGCCAGAACCTATTTGTCTAAAACTGCTCCAAAATAATCACCTGATGGTTGAGGGATATCCCTACTTTGCGCAACCTCATTATTGCGAACGTCTTCAGCCTTGACGTACATTTCCAATATTTTTATCACAAGAAATTTCTGGTATTCATCTAGAGTCCTCAAAAAATCTCTCAGAGTATCATCGCCTTCGATGTTAAACTCAGCATAACAAGCAACCCCTTGCGGAGTGACAGAATACGGATATTTTCCGATTGCTTTAATATTCACCGGACGTTTGCTCACACTCATTTTTTTCTATAACAACGATACCAATGTATCGTATTCCCTTGTAAGTGGCAACTTTGCATTTCAGACATTATGACAAAATGCAAAACAACTTAACGAAGAAATATTTCAGAAGACTTGAGAATATTTATGAATGGATTTGTACAAAATCCTTAACCTCTTTAAATAAGGCAAAAACCAGTTCGGGGTACAATTATTTGAGGTATAACGCGTTAAATATGGACGTTTTACCCAGTTGAATTATTGTTATGTCAGTTAAGCCAGAAAAATTATTGGTATATATATATATATATATAGCGCCTTTCAAAAGGGCTTTATATATATAGTGCCTTTTAAAAGAGCGTTATACTTAATTGTACAAATGACTGTTAAGATATAGCGCTCTTTAAAAGGACGTTATATATAAAATGATCGCCGGATCTTTTTCACACTCAAAGAACTACATTTTAATTCCGGGGTACTAATTTAAAGACTCACCTAGCAAAAAGGTGAGTTTTGGCAGTATTAGGGGGACTGAATCATATTTGAACCAATTTAGCAGCGAGCTCACGCCGACTAAAAAGAGTGTTCATTTGGTCCCTTCAAATGGTCCCAAATTTTCTCATATCCACCTGGTTATTTGACACGTCACTACTCCATTGCTTATCTAAAGACCAAATTAAAAAAAAAAGTTTAATCTTGGTTATGCCAGAAAAATAGGGATGACGTAATCATGATATCATGTTAGCACATATAAATGTATTATTTCTTGAAATTTTATCTATGAAGAAAAAAAGGTTTCAAAATCTTGTGAGATACTTGCAATTTTTGAATTTTATAAGACGGTAATTAACTAAATATTGAATTTAATATTTAAAAAATTGACACATGCCAAATGAATGCTTAACATTTATAATTTTAAACATGTTATAATATTTTTTTGGTAATTAACATGTCATGATATTTCAATTACTATAAGAGCATGTTATTAAGATCATGGTATGTTTAAAGTTGAATTTTTTTTAATTATTTGAATTAAACCAAATGGGTAAAGGTTGGATGAGTCGATATAAGTCCTACAAGTGTTTTTTTAATTTTAAAAAAAAAAAGTTAAATATTTCTTGGAAAACGTGTATATCATAAATTCAAAATTAAAAGTGATAAATTTTTCAACTGATAAAAAGAATTATGGGTCTCATTTAAAATTCGGTTTAAGAAAACAATAAATTCTTGGAATAAAAAGATGGTACCAACGATGTCACTATTGAGTGGCTATTTCTAATCCTTATGTTGCTTTCTTTGCAAATTACAAATTAGTACTATTCCTTCATATTTCAACCTTTTCAAATGTACTTTCCGTATTGGAAAGGACCATTATTTAAATAATTTTCTTATAACAGTTCAGTATTCGATATTAATTGATTTGATTAATTTAAAATTGCACCGCATAAATTCCTTTAAAAATGAAACCGCTCTTTACCAAAGATTTTTCATTCTCAAGATTCAAACTCATGCATGTGGTTAAGTTTAAAGTTCATGTCTGCTTAGTCATGGAAAGGTAAAAATAGCACGGGCTAGCCAGTTTTGGGACTGGTCATTCAAAAATAGTCAGTGTTTGTAAAGTCATTAAAAAATAGCCACTATTTTGCTGCAACACGGAAAGTTCCAGCATAATATACTGAAGATCAGTGCACCTGTATATGAACTTCCAGCATATTATATTGGAACTCCAATACGCAGAAAGTTCCAGCATAATATACTGGAGATCGGAGCACCTGTGTATGAACTTCCAGCATATTATGCTGGATCGGTATATTATACTGGAAATCCGCTATTTTATGATGGAAGTCCAGTATATTATATTGGAGCTCCAGTATATTATGCTGGAATTCTAGTATATTATGCTAGAGTATTTTTCGGATTTTGAACAGTGTTTTCGTTCAGGTTTATCTTTACATGAAAAGTGGTTAAATTTTGATTACTTTTGAAACTGTGATTATGTTTGAATGACCATTTGTAAATCTGACTATTGTTGAATTTCTCTCCGTGGAAAGATATATTGTCAATTTAGTTTCAATATTATGAATTCTAATTACAAAACAAACTGAAAATGCATAACTCTTCAGTTATCAAGATATGGTCCCCTCTTATCTTAAATTCCATGTTGTTTTCTTTTGATATGGAAATGCATAGGCATTGTCTCCCTTCAGCTTCATATCTTAGCTGTATTATTTTGTTGAAATTGACATCATTTAAGAAATTAAAAAAATAAAAAAAAAAACTTAGACATAAAATCTTATAAGATCACTTTAATTTTGGAATATTACCATCAACTCCATCAAAGGTCCCCTTGCAAACTCCTCCATAAGTTTATACAATTTCTTTTATCTTTTCTTTTGTTATTAATTTTTTATGGTGTGCTATGTAATATATAGGTATTACATAGCACGATGCCAGAAACCTCTGATTATCGATCGATGTCACGCTGATTTTGTGCCTCTCGCGTTTTTAGTAGTGAGAAAGTTTGTGGTGCTTGCTTCCATGGCTACGTTGATGTTAGTTAGGGTTTCACCTTTCTATATCCAAGTAGTAAGATGGATTGTCCTTTTATTTATTTATTTTCTTTGTTTTCTTAATTTTGACTGTCCTAATTGGTACATTAAAACCAAAATAGCATATATTTGAGAAGGGTGTATAACCCTTGGATTTTGTTGTGGTTTATTGAGCATCTGGTATATCTGAAATGTTTTGATTCGATTAATTCGGATTTGAATCGGATATATCTGATCAGAGATAAATCACTTCATACGGAAAGTTTTTTTTATTTTTAAGACTCGGTTTCAAAATTTCTAATTAAAAGCAGAAGAATTCTAGTTAAGAGTGTCCCAAGATCTTGAAATAATGCTAAGGATGCAACATATGATGTATAGGTTAAAACTTCGAACCCTATTGTAGATAAAAGTCGGGTATTTACGTTGCCGGAAAAAATATAATTGGACGACCTTATTATTCATCGAATGATCGAAAAGAATATAAACGGACGACTTTATTATTTATCGAATTTCAAACCGCATATAATATTGTTGTTAGAACTAAAATAGAAGAAGGGATGACTATATTGTCTAATCAAGGATTTAAGAGGTCACTATTTTTCTGCTTTTTTCATGTATATGAGGTGTCAATTCTTCTTGGAATATTTTTGAAAAAGGTACATTTTGGACCCAAGCCACAATGGCCGGTTTGAAAATTTTATCATTTTCTAAACTTTGAAACCGACATTTTTCGTCTTATCACTTGCAGACCTTTTTGCCCCTCTAAATTGTTTGTTATTACTAAACACAAATCGCTCGAATTTCACGAGTGAATCGAAAGTTAAATCTATATTGGATTTTATCAGAATGACCTTTGCTATTCTCTTAAGGACGAGTCTCGTTTTAAATCCCAGTTCGGATAAAAAAAAATTATATGTCATGCTAATGTGCTTTGAATGATCCAAATTTTAGGGTAAGCACCGATTAGCACATTAAACTATCTACATAGGCTATAGCGGCGGTTTTTGTTAACATATCAATAATTGATTGGATTAATACTTAACTTGTTGCAGCAAATTAGATTAGATTGAAGTGATTAGTATTCATTAACAAATATTACACCGACGTAATAAACATAAGTTAATAATATATTCTGATATGTTTATGTATCAAAATTCATAAGATATACATATCAAAGCTAGAGAATAACTAAAAAATTTGAGTTGGGTGTTCGAACCGAAATCCAGTACTAAGCAAAGGGTGCCAAGCGATACCTCTTAACCGAAAAATTATACTATTTTACTAGATAAATTATGCCCTTGATAGGAGGAACGTGTGGAGGTCGAGCGTTATGATTGTAGGTTAGGGGGTAGTTTAGAGTTTTTCCTTCTTTGTACCGGGTAGTCTGATAGAGTTTTGTCTAGGTCTGTTAGCGGTCTATGTTGTGTTCGCATTATCTTGTTGTTTTGTATTATTGTCCTTTCACTTATTTATTGTCTCCTACGGTGATGTTATTATCTTTCTGGCTTCTTGTTGTTACATGCCTTTTCTTTTGTTTCTTTTTTGATATTATTGTCTCTTCTGTTGAGCCGAGGGTCTCTCGAAAACAGTCTCTCTACCCTTCCGGGTAGAGGTAAGGTCTGCGTACATTCTACTCTCCTCAGACCCCATTAGTGGGATTTCACTAGGTATATTATTGTTGTTGTATATTTACTATACGTTAATTTCCTCTGACTTTTCGATATATCTACTTATTTATATTTTGACACCCATTGATGAAAATTCTGCCACCGCTCGCATCAAATCAGTGAGCACAAGTCATATACACATTATGCTTAACCAAATAGTTAAATGATGTGTATTTTCACTTTAAAATTTACTGCTTGATAAGTGTAAATACAGGGTGCGGCTAAATTTTTACTTGATCAGTCAAACACGAACTCCATAATAGCTGTATTATGTTTAATACAAGTATTATTGATTAAGTCTCTACTTAATCAGTCAAATTAGAGTTAGCTAACTTTCCTTTTATAGAATAAGGCAAAAAGGTAGAATGTGGACACCGACATATACAACTTTTCAGAGGGAAATGCAAATGTGGCAATTAGTGTAGCCAACTAATGATAAATTGTTTCCCACTCGATGTTTGGTGTCCACTTTGGAGTCCGACTAATCTGAATTCATACTGAAAAGTCCTACTTTAGAAGGTAAAGTGTTGCTTACCAAGGATGGCTCGATATTCAGGACTCGAATTTAAGACTTCTGATTAAGGATATAGAAGAGTAACAACAACAACAACAAACCGAGTGTAATCTACAAGTGGAGTTTGGAGAGGATAATGTGTACGCAGATTTTACCCCTACCATATGAAGGTACAAAATTTGTTTTCAATAAACCCTCGGCTCATGGAACAGTAACAACACCGCGGGCGTTTAGTGATAACTAATAGAAAATCACATTCTCGTTAGTCTTAGGTCTTAAGCTCTAAACCAATACTAGTGTTTTATTTTTTTCACTTGCATTGCATTATAGTTTATACGATGAGCTTATACATTCACAAAACCGCATCTTATGATAATTTGATGAGCTTGCAAACTCGCTTACCCACTACAGTCAAACTTCTCTATAACAGTTTCGTTTATTCCGGATATTTTGGAAAGTTATAGTGAATTGTTGTTATAGAAAACATATAGTATTATAATATAACATGAGATTTGGTTCTGAAAAAATTTAACTTTTATAGAAAAATGTTGTTATATAAGGATGTTGTTATAGAGAGCTCTGACGGTAGTAATACAAATTATTACATTTAACCTGTTAGTGTGATTTTGAAAAATTAAGGAGTACTAGTTTTAGAAAAGATAAATAAAAAGAAATAAAAGAGGAGCTCAGAAACACAGATTTTCATCTTATATATCAGAAAGTCGTGAAGACCCAAGTCTCACAGCATGTGCAATAATCATCACAGCTCTGAATGCACCAGCCGGGAATCGAACCCGGGTCTGTACCGTGGCAGGGTACTATTCTACCACTAGACCACTGGTGCAATGTTGTCCTATAAGAACATGAAATCAATTAATATAATAAATTTCATTACTAATTAACTGGTTTACATAATGAATGCATTCCTTCAATCATATCCATAAATATCTATTTATATCGGATATTTATATCAAACCAATAAATACATGACACATATCTTTACAAACATAATTATCACTAATTTATACATATTCTCGCTTTAGTTTATCGCTTAAACATAGTAAATTAGTAGGTGCTGATATATATATCTGGTGCGTATAAGTTTTTACCAAAGTTATCCAATAGAATAATGAAATAATTAGTAGGAGTACTACGTTTTTAAAAAATCCCTGGAATTGCATTTTTCAGCTTTAAACTAAAGCAAACCAATAAAAAATATCTTCCCTTGTATTACAGGCTGATCCAGTTTGATAAAACAATCTCATCATCTTTGAGTGATATGTACAAAACAAAAACCAAAAAAGAGGGACGTGAAGTTAAAAAGAAAAGCTGCTAGTTTCAGCCTTGTAATTAAGTTCATTTAGCATCCTTGTACATGGTGTCAATCACGTCCTGCACAAAGTAAAATCAGATCAGAAAAGAACATGTAAACTAACAACAAAATATTATCAAAATATTTGAGCCGAGGGTCTATCGGAAACAACCTCTCCATCTTCACAAGATAGAGGTAAGGTCTCCGTACACATTATCCTCCCCAAACTCACTTATGAGAATATATTATATTTGTATCAATATAGATCAACCGTCATAAGCCTTTTCCGACTAGCTGTATTTCGACGGGTAAAAATCCGCCCGGCGTCGGAAATCATCAAATTCTGATGATTTCCAATGGGATGTGCAATCGGAAATGGGCGAATTTCTTGTAGTGTTTCGATGTAACTAGTACCACTTACATGGAGCAGTTACCTATAGTTATCTCTTAAGCGATCCGATGGTGCAAAAATTCTTTTACACCGTCAATGTATTGAAGTTGCACTCATTATATGCAGAGTGCCAACACTAGGTGCAAAGTTGACAGATTGAAACATGGAAAATGCTAAGAACAGTCTTTGGTTGTTCCATGTCAACTACAGGTTAAAGTTACTGAAGTTCCTTTCCTTTTTAAAACCTGAGCCAAAGACCACAAAATATATTATTGGGCATGTCTGCTCCTTTTCTTGTGTCCATTAAGTTTATATTGTTATCTATGTGAAGAGCATGTAACGGTACACAAAGGCTTTACGAAGACCGTGATGTTGAAAAAAGTAATCATACTTTTTGGATGCGACAGAACAAATTAAATCGCAGCAAAACAAAGAGGAAGCCAAAACAGGAAATGGAAACATTTGCACATGGACATTAACATTCACCAGGAGATTAAAGAGAATTTACCTTGTAGTATTTGAGCAACTGTGGTCTTCTCTTCTTAAATGTTGGAGTCAGAAGGTCATGCTCCATGTCAAATGGCACCGGATCAAGGTGTAGAGCTTTTATGAGCTCAAAGCCCTTCAGCTGCGAAGAAAAAATGTCATGTTAACATAGGCTTTCCTTTTCTGCAAACGCAACACGAGCACCTATCACATTATGCAAACAGCCGCGATGAGAACTAACCTTCGTTTCTTTTGCAGCTTTCGTGATTTCCCGTAGTATGTGCTCTTTCACCTTTGAATTTTCACATAAGGAATTAAAATCTCCAGAGACGCCATTCTGTTTAGCCCATTTTTCAACCTCTTGTTTGTTTGGGTTAACTACAGCAACAAGGAAAGACTCAAAGCTGCTTCCATATATCCATATCTGGAGCCAATCAAGGAAAAAGAAAAATGAGTATCGTAGAGACTAAAATGGATAACAGGTTTTACCAATATGCTCTATTATTTACGAATATTCATTAGATTATGCCCCCAAAAATATTTATACAGCATGTGATGGCTTAACACTTATACAATATGCTATGTATTATATCAATATTTATCACAGTACGCCCAAAACTGGAACACTAAAGAATATTATGGTGCAAAGATTGGCAAAGCTAAGAGAATTTTACAGAAAGCATTGGCATTAAGTTTGACTCAGGAGACAATTTGTCAGCTTTTAAGATTACATATCGCTGCCTATATGAATAATGCTTCTTCCTTTTAACAGCATAGTGTCCACACAGATAGACCACAGGCAGTGAACATAACAAATGAAATGTGCTACCTTATTTGTTTAGAAAATATATTGCACATATGAAGTCACCAAATTGCTATAGCTAAGAGGAGAATGCATCTAACGGGACTACTTACCGAGTCAATAACTGGATTATTGCCATATATATTCTCCAAATTTTCGACTGCAACATATTCACCTTGTGATAGCTTGAAAATATTCTTCTTGCGATCAATTATCTTCAAGCTACCATTTGGTTGCCACTCACCAATATCCCCTGACAAAAGATTTGTCCGGAGACAAGTCCAATTAAAACTTTTTACCAAGCAGGATATTTATAAATACAAGTGCAAAAAAAGAATTCAGAAAAACCTGTGTGGAACCACCCATCAATCATGACTTCTTTTGTAAGGTCCTCACGCTTGTAATAACCAGAAAACACAGTGTCTCCCCTCACGCATATTTCTCCACGTGGTGTGCTTGAAAGAGCGTCATATTCCATTTCAGGAACGGACTCCAAACACACGTCCACATTGGGCACAGGAGGACCAACCGTACCAAGCATATCAAATTGGTTGGGTAATGATACAAATGTACCAGCGCATGTTTCAGTCAGACCTAAAAGTAAATCCTGAATCATTAGCTTTGGCAAGAACACACACTAGCAAATCATCCGGAAGGACAATCCAATTACTTCAGCAATAAAATGAAACCTATTTCAGCTGAAACCTAAATTACCATGCCAGATCAATTTCTGTAAAACTATATTGAAAGCTACTGCCGAATAGTTCAACAGATTTACCTATTTCAGCTACAGTCAACACCAGTGTTATTAAAGGCGAAAAGCGCAAAAAAATTGTAAGGTCTGTTGGGGCTTTAAGCGCAAATAAAGCCTAGCCTTTAATGAAGAAAGGCGCAAATGGAGAAAAACTACAAACATATATGTGTAGTCCAAGACTAATATCTATAAGCATGAATACCAAATATATAGACAAAGAAATTGTAGAAAATTTACAATAAAGTGAAATATCAATTGTTTAGTTTCGCCTCTTCAGAACTACGCTCATTAGTAAGGAAAAGTATGCCTTAGAGCCTTGATGACAAGGCTGAAGCACCCGCTAAGTGAGGCGAAGCGCTCAACATGTTTTGAGCCTCGCTTCAGGGCTTATGTGCACTTTAAGCGCGCCTTCGATAACACTGGTCAACATTCAAACATAACAACTAAAATGATGTCGCTAACTAGTTCATAAACCATAAGATTTATCATATCTTTTTACAAACAATAAAATAAAAATAGATTAAGGCCGTTGAGATTTTCCGGGGTGAAGCATGACTATAAGTTTAACATCGTCAGTGAAATTAACGTGAGGGTTACGATAAAATACCATATCCTTGAAGAACATGAGCACATGCAACAACTCGCAGAAAAGCTTCTACATGAGATGAGAGAGGTGCTGCTCCAGATAATATAAGGCGCACTTTGCCTCCTAGCCCATCTTTTACCTAAGCAATCAGCAAATGCAACTAAAGTTACATATTTACTGGTACAACAGGAAGCAAAAAGAGAAGATATAGTAGCTGCTACTAGAGTATCTCCATCACCTTACTGAAAACAACTTTGTCGGAAATAGGAGATGCTTCGTGATATTTACACCCACTCTTCAAATATTGAAGTTTGCTGCAGAATTTCAAAAAATGTTAGTATGATGCAGTCTCCAATAGAAAATACCTCAAATAAGATTCAATATTCATGCTAAACCAAAAACTGGAACCAAATTTCTTCTCAACTATGCAGAATCCAACCAAATGCACTTCTATGGAAAATTGATTCAAAGATGAAAACACTCGTATTGACTTTGAGTACTAATCTTTAAGTGTCTGGAAGTAGAACAGAAAGTGCTAGAATTGTACAACTGTACAGGTATAAATCCCACAATGTGAAATACCCATATTTTAGCCATATAAGTAAAAAGGTATCGACAAATATCAAAAGGCGCTATCATCAGATGCATCTTTTTCCAACCATAGATACAGTGCCTTTCTTGGCAGCAGATGGGACAACTTAATATTTTTTTGATCATCATAAAGACTTTCTGAACTTTTTTTATTACTTTCGATCATCAAAAAGACAAATGAAGCGCCTTAGAAAGCTCAGAGATCGAGTTTAAGACACTGATGTTTGCATCAACAAAAAAGTTTTCCATCTCTTAACTACTCTAATTGAAATGAGAAACATGGAACAGAACTTACCGAGCGTATGCAATATTGAACAGGGTGCTCCTTAGCCGACCCCCCGAAGAAATTTTCTGTTGCAAACCTGAGAATGATCATTGCAATTAGTCAAATGCGCACACAATTTTAACTTACAAAAATGCACAAAGTCAAAAGTACACCAATAGAAAGAAGATAATTCCACAGTATTTATTTATTTTATGTCTACGCGATTTCTGCAGTAAGTCATATCTAAAGTGCAATGATACTCGAGTCAAACACACGGATTTTCATTAGAAAGGGAGGTCTATATTAGTGATTGGGAGAAAAGGTTTGACACTTTACATGAATCAATTGTAAGGGAGCAGTAAAGATATTACCTGAATATATTCTGTCTAATACCCGAGGTACTGCACAGAAGACGGTTGGTTTCAGCTCTCCAATGTCTTCCGTTAGTAACTTGACATCCTGCAAACATGATAAGAATTGCATAAGATAAGCTCTGTCATAATTTTCATAGAAGATGTGGAGATCTTACCCCTCGCCAAAATCCAATTGAGGCACCATGACTAATGAAACATTCTTCAATCACCCGATCAAAGATATGTGCCAAGGGAAGATATGAGAGATATACATCATTCACGTTCAACTGCAATACGAAAACGTTAGATCAAAGAAACACATTTTCAAAAGGGAGATTAAAACTTTGGCTATCCTTTACTTCGAAGCACATGAAAATAGAAAGAACATATATCTCACCGCCTCATGTACACTCTCAAGAAAACGCTTCACTCCAGCTATAAGAGTAACAATGCTACTATTCGAAATCATCACACCCTTGGGTTCTCCAGTCGTTCCACTAGTATACATTATTGTGCAAATATCAGTCTTCTTTTTCACGGGAAGGTCATACTGATTTTTGCTTCCCTGCACATATTGAGAGGTGTGATGTTTAACTTATAGGGAATATTGAAGTCATATAAGTATGTGATGTTCAAAAAGGTAGGAAAGGGGTGCATCAATCAGTATAAACCCAAGAAAATATACTTATCCTTTGAAAAGAGAAGTCTTACTAATTGTAGAAACTGATCCCAGGAAAAGAGAGCCGCTCCAAACTTTTCAACCTCTTCCTTTTGTTGAGGAGTAACATGCCCAAAGCTCACAACCGCTGGTGATTAAGAACAGGAACAATTTTCCATAAGATGACATATTTCACACTTCTGAAAAAAGAAAACTAAATTATAATTGACTTACTCTTCAAGTACTTTGCTGCATTTGGAAATGTTTTCAAAAGCTGAAAAAGAATAAGAGCACATTTTATTAAGAAGCACATCCCTGAATTTTCAACAACATAGCTCCAACTTCAACATTAATAAACTTCTGAAACAACAATCTCTTGAAACATTCTAGTCATTATCCTATTTATTGGAACAATTTATTTCTGAAAGCTATAATAATCCAAAGTTCTATAAAAAATGATGTCCAAGTCTGAAACATTTAAATCTTTTTAAAACAGCATAGAAGTTCAAGCAGATCGTTCTTTATCCTGCACGGGCGAGTTAATTTCACTTCCACAGTAGAAAGTCATGTATATGTAGCTTGGGGATCAACGTGCTTATGGAATCCAAGACTTGATGTTTGAATAGTTAATATAAGACTGTCTATTTAAAGTTGACCTCCTAGGATACCATGTCTATACCTCGGGAACCTTTTTCTCCTCAACAAAAGCAATTGAAACCTCAGCATGGGAAATGATAAATTCCACTGCACCAGCACCTGAAGACATAAAAAAGATTATCATTATATACTAGTTATTACATCAGCATGTAATTCCTTCTTTTAAGAAGGAAATAAAAAATAAATAGGCATGACTGGTAAATGTGATAGCCTCTTGGTAGTCAAACTGCATGATCACGCATCTCATTTGAACGAGCCCAGAACATTTCTATTATTCACAAGAGTAACACCAAGGATGATTAAGTCAACTCACAAGGAAGAGCACAGAGCCACTATTGTCACAGAAGAAGAATACATACCTAAAGTGTCGTACAGAGGGACACAGTAGAGTCCATGAGCATTGCATGCCTGCATTAATAAGTTGCTATCAGAGTCAATAAGAATTACAGACAAGGTTTAATTTCAAACATCTATCCGAGCAAACAATAGATGTTATAACCAACAATAGCAGAAATAGTGAGCAGTGAAGATAGGAACCCAGAAAGATTGAAAGTGGACTTGGAAAAAAGAACAGTAAGAAAAGCATCTTGTTATAAAAGGCAAATGGTCATTCAAAAAATGTTAGGATTTAAAGCAAAAAGGAAAAAAGAATGACTTTGACATTCAGATGACAAATATTTTCACGGGCATCTTCAGAATCGAAAAGATAGCCAGCTAAACACTGATTAATAGACATACAATCCAAAGGTTGCCATGCTATAGAATATAGATGTCCATGTATAACCATCAATTTATAAACATTACAGTTTTACCAATAAAACATGACCTAGAAGAACAGTAATGGAAGTCCTCTCTCGTAGATGTACTTTCACAATGCAGAAAACTAAAAAGCGAAAAACAGAGAAAACAAAAAGGACAACATGAAACGCTTCAGACATACACAAAATAAGCAACAGAAAGGGCAATACCTCCATGCTTATAATCCACTCAGGGCAGTTGGCACCATAAATACCACACTTTCCTCCCTAGATCAGAAGTCAAATTGACAGAAGGTAAGGAACTGACTGAAAGTACGGAAAATCAAGGGGATGAACAATAATAAACAGGCTACAGAAATCGATAAGTGAAACAATCAAAAATAAACTGAGGATAAAGAGAATTAGAAACTTACTTGTTCTACACCACAGTTCCGGATGGCATTTCCTACTTTTATGACAATGTCATATACTTCTTTGTAACTCGTCCACACATACTTTCCGGGCTGAAGATAAGAGCAACAAATACAAGAAACAGCTAACATTAGTTCAGAAAACTAAAGTCCTTTGAAAGTAGGATTTGAAACTACTATGTAGTAAAACATACCTTTCCATCCACAATCTTACGGCGGCCAAGCATTCGGTTGTTGGGATATTTCTCCACTGACATACTGCGATATAGACAAGATAACATCTATAAGTTCCAATATTAGACAGTAAAATTTTACAAGCATCATCCATCTGGAAACTACTCCTTGCTCATCAAACATATAAAAAGACTATACCTTTATCTTTATGAAGAATTAACCAAAATAGCCGCCTACCCATCTACTTAAACTAAAAATAGCCGATGGATGTATAATATATATTTCATTCATGTATAATATATGTATAATCTATGTATATCAGCTAGGAAAAATAAATAGTGAATTTGGCCGACTATTTATTTAAAAATCCCTATCTTTATTGCCATTCTTAACCAGCAAATTAAAAATAAACACTTCCTCTGCCCAGCTTATATGACACTCTTTCTACTCTCGGGTGTTCCAAAGTGTTTGACATCCTTCATTTTTATACAACTTTCACAAGTTTCAAAAATTCAATTCATTAAACTAGTCGAATCATTTTTTTATTTATTTTGTAATATTTACTTTCACTATAATAATATAAATATATGTCAAAGTGACATCTCAAACTCCATATCTACTTAGTATATGAACTAAAATGGTGATTACATAATTAAGTACGAAAAAAATTCAAAAATCAATCTGGGAACTACACTAATCAAATGTATAAAGCTGAAAGATTACCCCTTTGTTGCGAACTAATACAATAATTTCAAACGTAGATATTAAAATTTAGTCAATCAAATCATAACATGAAATCCACAGCAGTTTAATCAAAATTTTGCAGAAAAATATTGTTTTTTTTTTCGTTACCGGAAAATATCCCAACAGCTATCTAAGCCTGCAATAGGAAGTGGAAAACCGTCCTTAGCGAATAAACTCCGATAAACCGGTCCAACTGACGGTTTTCCATCCTTAGCTGGCTTAGCCGGTTCAACCTCAATTATAAACTTCTCCGCCATCTCCGATCCCTCAATAATTCTCGCAAACTGTCAAATATATATAGCTTTTCACGTGCAATTGCTCCAATAGATAGAAGATGATTGCAAAATGTAGGTGCACAGATTAATTAAAACAAATACAAATTTGTGAGGATTTTGGCGAAATGAGATTGTTTTTACGTGAAGATGTAGTTGTATCAATGGAGAAAAGGGAGTTTCGGGCCGGAAATTGGATTCTGTTATCAGAATTACGGATCTCACGGAAAGTTTTTCAGTATTTTGTGCGATATATATAACTGTATGTAGAGTATATATTCCTTCATGCAGTTTAATTACTATTTAACTTACCTATAAGTTTTTTAATTACTATGCCATAGATTTATTGGGGAGTCAAAAGAGGTTATTCTTTGACTACTAATCTTTTCTTTTCTTTTTGTAAATTGGGTCACTATCCTTGGGTGCGCTCGCACTAAACCCTGCTCCAGGGCAATAATAAGCTCGACTGAGAAAGTATGCAGACGATTTCAAACATGTGACCTCCGGGATCTCCTTCTCAACCAACTCGACTACTATTTTCTTTTAAAATATGTTTTAAATATTTTTAATTATTAATTATATACTGTAAGTTTAGTCTTTTTATATCATTTTTCAACTATATATGAAATTTTATTTTAAATTATGTTTGCTATTTTGGACTCCCACGTAAAAAGAAACGAAGGAATATATCTATACAACTCTTCAATTTGAACTTGTTAGAAATTTGTGCATCGTCGGTGTGAATTGGCATATTATAGCAAGTTACTACTCAATGTTATTGTTCATTTATAAATTATTTGATATTACCTATTAAGTGCTTTTTTTCCCTCTTAATATCACCACTATGGTGAGAGGTTAGGCATGATCTCAACATGTATATTAAAATCACAAAAAAGGAAGATTCAATACAAGAAGGGTTGATAAAACTAAGCTAATTGGCCCTAAAAAACTAAAAGCAGAGGAGCACAAAACAGAGAAATACATAGCTGACACTCCAAATTAAAAGCATGTGAAGGCCGAAAAACAACTCCTCAATAGGACAAGCCAAAATTGGGAAGGCTAAGCATTGAATGACTTTTTGGTAGTCCTAATTCGAAAGTTGACCAGCTGATTTCGGTCATTCTTCAAAGCGCCTCTCACCTTCATAGGTAAAGTGTTAGCTTCAGGGGCGGATGTAGTGCATTCTGTACGGGTTCAGTTGAACACATAACTTTCGACGCAGAATAAAAATTTATATGTAAAAATTTATTAAAATTGCAAACATAGTAGATATGAACTTATAACTTTAAATGTATAATGGATTCAAATAATTATGAAGGCATGGTCGGAAGATTTTAATGTACATGATGAAGTTTTAAAGACAATTCCACTGTGGGTTCGAATACCTAACCTACCTCTTAACTGTTGGAGTATGACAGCATTGAGCAAAATAGGAAGTGCCCTAGGCAACCCTGTTTATGCTGATGAGTGTACTACTGGATCAATCAGGATCTCATATGCTCGAATGTTAATAGAAATGGACATCACTAAACCGCTTCCAAGACAAGTGAAATTAGAAGATCCTAAAGGGAAAGTAATGCTACAGAAGGTGGAGTATGATTTTGAACCAAAGTATTGCAGCAAATGTTTGAAGATAGGACATGATTGTGCTGAAATTAGGAAGCCAACACAACCACAAAGAATGATGCAGCAGAAGAAGATGAATAAGGGAAAAATAGTATGGCTAAGAACTGATAGAGATGGAGACAATGAAAAAAAGGAGAATGAACAGAAGAGTGTAAGCCCAGTAAATCACATGACAGAGCCAGAGAAAGGAAAGGATGAAATGAAAAACAAGGATGAAGGATGGATCACAGTGATTGGCAAATCAGCAGCAAGGGCAGCCAAAGCCAAACAGAATGATGAACAGGAAATTGCTAGGAACAATGGATTCCAAAGTTTGGTAAATGAACAAAGAAATGAAGAACCAGGTACAAGTAAAGTGCAAAGTAGTCAAGGGGTACATGAGTTTTATCATGATTCTTATTTTATTCTAGTATGAGTGTGATAACTTGGAATATTAGAGGGTTGAACAAAACGTACAAGCAGAAAGAAGTAAAGGAGTTTATCAAATCCAATAATAAAGTTGTTATAGCCTTAGTTGAACACAGGGTTAAAGAACAGAAAGCTAATGGGATAATTAAAAAGATAGCCCCGGGATGGGAATGGATATTGACTACGCCTAACCTACACTACTATATAAGTATGAAGGCAAGGGTCATGTAGCTTTTACCCGAATGGTCGGGATCGAATCCACAGGGAGCCTATAGATGGGAGTGAGCGTATAAGTGATCTAGAAGGGTCGAGTGTTTCTAATTGCACTTCTAAACATTGGTTGGTGTTGAACTATACTAAATGTGTTCTATTGTTTGAAAGCTAAGTAATGACTAACTTTGTTTTATTTTTGTTGTTGTTTTCTAATATTGATAAAGGCTCTAGGGTCGTGACTGTGGCATAGGTGGATACACAAAGATTCTAAGGTCGGGGAATTTGCTAGGGATATAGCTATAACCAAAGCGCGAAGGTGCTCACTCTATACCTCTCGGTAGTTTGAGTAATTATACTCTAATTGCCTCTCTCGAGTCCAACTGGGTGCCCAATAATCAAGCAATATAGGCTTAGGTAGGGTGTTACTCTCTCGAGGTTTAACCCGTTAACTAGGGCTCAAGTAGGGTTTTACCATTTCTGGGTTTAACCCCTTTGATTGGGACTACCAATTTCTTGATAATGCCCTAATTTCCTATTAGGCTAATTTCTAGACTCAAGTCTTCTTTCTCAAGAAAGACCCAAGTCATGAAAAGGTTAATTAGTGTTTTAAAAACCTTGAAATAACCTAAGTAGCCAACACCCATTAATTTTCCAACCTTAATTTCAAAACCCCATTATATACCCACACTAGGGTTGAGCCACAACCCTAGCTAATGGGTCTAGATACTCATAATCAAAGATGAGAACAATGATAGAGAAGAAGAACAACCCATTTAATTGATTCCTAACAATGAAATTGAAGTTTTCAATGTTAAAAATGCAAGAATAAATCTAAAGAAATAAAAACCCTAAAATATTCACGAGCTCTCTACTCTGAATAACGGCTGATATCTCCCAGATCTGTAAATAGATTACAAAATAGTCTATTTATAGTCTGCCAAATTTTCGGACAAAAATACCCCTAAAGTACCACCGCAGACCGTGAAAACACGACCCCGGTCCGCAAAAATGTTAGGACCTCACTGGAACGCCACCGCGGTCCGTGAAACTTCGACCGCGGCCGTGGTGGGAACTTGCAATTCTTGGGTCACACCGGAACTCCACCACGGTCCGCGAAACCTCGATCGCGGTCGCGGTTGCTGATGGCTTGAATTTCTGACTCACTGGAAATGCACCGCGAAAACACGACCGCGGCCGCGGTAGCTGATGGTTTGAATTTCTGACTCACTGGAAATGCATCGCGGTCAGCGAAAACACAACCGCGGCCGCGGTGGCCTTGTTGTCTTGAGCAGCTTTGTTGGGTTTGCTCCTTGTGCCGGATTCACTCCTATTTTGAGCATATTTTAGACTGAATGCCTTCATTTCTGGTTCAATCCTGCAACAAGCACAACGTATAAGCTTTCTGGGCTATGTTGTGTAAAATTGTATCCAAAATTCACGTATAAAGGAACGGAAAACGAGGCAAAAAGCCAAGTTATCAACTCCCCCAAACTTAAACTCTTGCTTGTCCTCAAGCAAAATAAAATAAGCCCCAACCCTATGAGAGATTTCACAAAAGTTTGGTTGTACTATTGGTGACCTCAACTAGCATCAATTGGAACTAACCATAGCCCCTAATGCGAATGAATCATTGACAATGATTGAACTTTTCAAAACCATAGTTTCAAGTGCGATACAAGAGCTTCAAGGGTTGGTCCAACTCATCAATGAACTTCTAACTATTACCTTGGTCAGTGTGGATCCCAAACTCTTATTCCGTAACATTCCCTAAGCATCTCACCTTTCAGAATAATGACACTCAGAACGAGGAATATGGTGAATCGCTCATCTCTCATCAAGGAAAGAGTCCCAAGTTCGGCTCAAAGTACCATAGGCTTGCCCTTTGTGTAAATCACCACTAATGTAGGCTTCACTCGACCTGAGATCATACAGGGCTTTTGTGGAGTCATGATGAAGGCTTTTGGTCAAGGGTAGGACGTATTTGGTTAGAGTATCTTTCCTTAAGCACTTCATTTTTTTGTTGCTCTCATCTTTTCTTGACTCTTTGAGTCTTTTTATCTTTTTTAGGGTTGGAGAGACACTTTTTCATCAATTTCCTTTATTTTCTTCTTATGCTATCCAAACCTTTGGCATTACTTTTTCATCAATTCCCTGTATTTCTTCTTTTTGTTCATTCTTTTCTTTTCATTCTTTTTCATTGCCTTTTCTCTTCTCTTTCTCTCTTTCTTTCTTTTGTGCTTTATTTTTAACTTCATCACATCTCTCGTCTCTCCCCCAAACTTATTCTTTTTACCTAGCGCCAAGGAAAGATCGGGTGCCAAGAGAGGGTAAAAGAATGGTTAAAGGCTT